>JANQAP020000224.1:2398784-2417567 GCA_026874005.2 Erythroxylum coriaceum | reverse complement strand
TTCAAAACACCACTTCAGAAATTTCAAGAAACCCATACTACCACTCATCTTGAAACTAACCTTCCTTTAAAAGTTTTTGGGTATACAGTCTTTATTCACAGTTTTTCACACAACAAACTTGATTCAAGAGTCAAAAAATGTTTGTCTCTGGGTTACTCTGCCACACAAAAGGGGTATAAATGCAATGATCCTATATCAAAAAGGTTGTTTGTTAGCTGTGATGTCCCTTTTTCTAAGACAGATTTCTTCTAACCCAAGTCTTCGATTTAGGCGGAGTATTGGAGTGAGTTTGGTGGTGATGAATCTTAGCCTGAACCTGAACCTACATCTGGTGGTGATGAATAAGTTCCTGAACCTATCCCAATGCCTATGTCATCTCCTATAGAGACAAATCCTAATACAGAAATAGCTATACCTGACCATACACTCAAGGTGTACTCTCGGAAGAAGAAAGCAAGTAGTACACTTCCTATCCCTGAAGCTATACCAATCTCTGAACTAGTGCAGATCCCTACCAAAGAAGTTCAGAATAGTAAGGATCAAGAAGATAACACAGATTTAGAACTGCCAATTGCCTTACGGAAGAAATCTAGATCATGCACTATGCACCCGATTGAGAGGTTTGTCTCTTATGATGCTCTATCTTCTCAATATAAAGCTTTTATTGCTAATCTGGACAAAATTGACATTCCCAAAAATATTCAAGAAGCTCTTAAAGTTCCATAATGGAGAGAAGCAGTTTTTGAAGAAATAAGAGCACTTGAAAAGAATGAAACGTGGGAAGAAGTTGATCTGCCAAAAGGAAAGAAACATGTGGGGTGTATGTGGATATTCACAGTCAGATATAGGGCTGACGGTTCTATCGAGAGGTATAAAGCAAGATTGGTAGCAAAGGCTATACTCAGACTTATAGGATGGACTACAAGGAGACATTTACACCTGTGGCAAAGCTAAATATTATTAGACTATTACTATCGGTAGCTGTTAACTTTGATTGGCCACTTCAGCAACTTAATATCAAAAATGCCTTCTTGAATGGCCAACTAATGGAAGAAGTGTATATGAAACTTCTTCCAGGGTTTGATGAGGAAGGAGGAAACAAAGTATGTAGACTAAGAAAATCCCTATATGGGCTGAAGCAATCACCACGAGCTTGGTTTGAAAGATTTTCCAAAGTCCTAAAAGCAGAAGGATACACACAAGCTCAGTCAGATCATACAATGTTTTTCAGAATTAGAGAAGGTAAGAAGACAATTTTGATTGTGTATGTAGATGACATTGTTATAACTGGTATTGATGCAGAAGAAATTACAAGACTCAAGACAGCTTTGAGGAAGAATTTGAAGTTAAAGACTTGGGAGAAATGAAGTATTTTTTGGGCATGGAAGTAGCAAGATCGAAGAAAGGGATTTACATCTCACAAAGAAAGTACATTCTTGATCTCTTGAGAGAGACTGGAATGTTGAGGATGCAAACCAAGCACCACTCCTATTGACAGTACAAAGTTTGTGGATGAAGAGGATAAACTCGTTAACCGTGAAGAATACCAAACACTAGTGGGAAGACTGATTTATTTGTCTCATACTAGACTAGATATTGCTTTTCCTATGAGTGTTGTAAGTCGCTATATGCATGCACCAATGAGAAAGCATTTTGAGGCAGTTTATAAGATCCTACGGTATTTAAAGGGTACTCCTGGGAAAGGACTACTATTCAAGAAGGGAGATCAAAGAATAATTGAAATATATACTGATTTAGATTGGGCAAGTTCAGAAGAGGATAGATGATCAACTACTGGGTATTGTACTTTTGTGTGGGGAAATTTGGTCACATGGCAAAGTAAGAAGCAAAAGGTGGTAGCCAAGAGTAGTGCTGAAGCTGAACTAAGGGCTGTTGCAAAAGGGATTTGTGAAAGTCTCTGGTTAAATAGAGTGTTGACAAAATTGGAATCCTTTTTGAGACACCTGTAAAACATTATTGTGATAATAAGGCAGCCTTAAGCAGGGCACACAATCCAGTCCACCATGAAAGAACAAAACATGTTGAAGTTGATTGACATTTTATCAAGGAGAAGATAGAAGATGGGACAATATGCCTAACTTATGTCCCAATGAAGAAGCAGACAGTTGATGTGTTTACCAAAGGACTTCAACGATAGGTTTTTGAAGAATGTATCAGCAAGTTAGACATGATTGACATCTATGATCCAACTTGAGGGGGAGTGTGGTCAAGATATGTATTATCTCATAATATTATAATCGATTGTAATCAGATCTTTTAGATTAGATAGCAGTATCTTAGAGATAGACATTATCCTAGGATTATATTCTGTATCTGTACAGATTATCTAGCCTATTCTGTAATCCCATTAGTGTATAAATATGTACTGCAGTCTCTAAGAAATGTACATAGAGCAAATTAACTCTTATTCACAAATGGTCATTACGCTGCATGCATTTATTTTTTATACGGGTAAATTGGTTCTATCAGCTGAATAGATAATTTGCTGGTGCATTTCGTGGTTGCCGTAAGATTGCTCTTAATTCAAACCTAATTATATTTTTCTACATTTGATTTAATGCTTGGTTTTGTGGATGCCCTTTCAAATGGTTTAATGTTATTTCTTTTCCTTCCAACTTAAGTTGAAAGCGTGGTAATGGTGTGAAATTGTTTATTTCTGCAAATTAGATCTTACAAGATAGTGTAGAAATGTTTTTAGTATCACTTTGGTGCTCTTAGAGTAAATTGCTTAGGTGGAGTCCTGTTGGGACCATTGTTCATCAATACTATTTTGGCATATGATCTATGTCCATTGGAGATAACATAATTATGTTTTTCAGGTGGCTAAAGAATTGGATGCAATATTGGATCGTGGAGAAGCTAATCATGCTGCCAGTTGTGTAACAGAAGCGGGTTCTGCGTCCTTCCTTGACCAAATTATTAGTCCTATATATGAGACAATGGGAAAGGTAAGTAAAACCTCAGTACGAGTTAATTTCGTGAAATTAAGTGCTTGCCATTATATTAAATGGTGCAAGTCATTAGACATGCTCAGATTGAGGTTTCTGAGTGGATCAGTTCATTGACCCATTGAACACTTATCTTATTAAATTCTGTATGATATATGATAGGAAGCTTTGCGGAATGACAATGGAAGAGCTGCACATTCAGTTTGGAGGAATTATGATGACTTCAATGAATACTTTTGGTTTGTTCTCAGAGATTTCTCTTACTATTTTCTTCATAGCAGACTTGCAATGTCTTTGTTTCTCATTTCCAGCACATATGTAGGTCACCTACATGCTTTGAGTTAAGCTGGCCTATGAAGAAGGACTCACCTTTTCTTTTGTCACTTAAAGGACGAAAAAGGGTGAGCTGCTGTATTCATAAATTGTTCAGAATTTTTTATGGTTCTTGATGCCTCATTCTTTATATTTGAAATTATGATTAAGGTGTTTAATGATACAGTGATGTCAAGGTGGTCAATTTTATTCTGTAATTGTACATCTTGTCAAAATTAGTTTTCCATACCTATGCTGCTATTAAATTCTCTGATTATAGTTGGCCATTAAATGATCTTAGTTGATAAAGTGTCAAAATGGTTTGCTGTTTTCCACATTCTCTAATGTTTTTCATTTTTGCTGGAAAGTTTGATTTTCTTGAATTCAACCTGAAATGTGGTGTTAGTTCTAGTTTAGCTTTTTATTTTGTTGCTGATATTGTTGTTTGCAAATCTAGTCAAGCTTTGTTTGAAGGAACATGCAAAAGCATGTCCCATTGTTCACCGGTTGTCAGTTGTAAGTTATGATGGCCCTGGTTTGTTAGATGCTGGTGATGCATCTTTTTTTATCGTACCTGGCATTTTGTTTGAAGCAAGACGTAAAGCATAAATATCAACTTTTGACGGAATAATCATGTAAAAGAAGATATTGGTTTGGCTATTAACTTTAAGTTCTGAACAAATGCTTGCATCCTTCGACCTAAAAACTTGTTTTTTTTCCTGACAGACTGGTAAAAGCTCTTTTGTTGAGCATCGTACTTTTCTCCACCTATACCGTAGTTTCCATCGGCTATGGATCTTTCTGGTCTTGATGTTCCAGGTTAAGTTTGTGATTATTGATGTAATTAGTGTGAGATGTTTATATTGAATAAGTTCACGTATTATTCTCTTATTTGCAGGCTCTGACGATTATAGCATTCAACCATGGGCATATTAATTTGGATGTCTTCAAAATAGTACTCAGTGTTGGGCCAGTGTTTGCTATCATGAATTTCATAAAGAGTAAGCTTGATTTCTGAATGAGTTTTGAATAAAACATGCAATTTTATTATTCAGAAATTTTTTATTTCTCTTGGTAACTATCCTGCTGCTTACAGGTTGTTTAGATGTTCTGCTTATGTTTGGGGCTTACAGCACTGCGAGAGGCATGGCTATCTCAAGAGTCGTTATTCAGTTTTTCTGGACCGGCTTTGCTTCAGCAGGAGTATCATATCTTTACTTGTGAGTAGCCAGAGCTGTTTTGCTATCATTGTTTAACATTGCCTTTGTGCCATTACATTTCCTTCCCTCTATTGGTCTTCATTTTTAGTGTTGAAATGCTGCAGGCGGGTTCTAGATGAAAAGAATAAACGGAGTGCAGATCCATTCTTTTTCCGGATTTATATACTTGTGTTAGGTGTTTATGCAGCTGTGCGCTTGGTCTTTGCTCTGTTACTCAAACTTCCAGTTTGTCATTCTTTGTCCAACGTATCAGATCAACCATTCTTTCAATTTTTTAAGTGGATTTATCAGGTAATTCAGTTTTATCTGTTTGGTTCAGAAACTTTTAACAACATTCATTTGAAAGGATTGGATATGTGTCTGTCCCTATACTTGATATTTATTTTAGTGCAACTTTTATTCCTGCTTCAGGAACGATACTTTGTTGGACGTGGTCTTTTTGAGAGAATGAGTGATTATTGCAGGTTTGTTTCTCTGATATTCAATGTTTCGACTCTTCTTCGATAATCAAGTTTCATAGCTCCCAATCTTTAATCTGAATGCATATGTATCTTGATTCGTTGCAATTTTTTTTTCTTGTGGAATCTATTGCTTTTGCTTTCTGATTTATCAGGTACCTTTTTTTCCTGAGTGTGACAGGGACATTGTATGGTCTGTTCCTTTTAGTAAGTTTGGATTGGAATGCATATGAATTCAATATATTTGATGAATTGAAGATAAAAAAGCTGCGTGTGCTTGTTGTATTGTGTGTTGACTCACATGTGTTTGCATTTAATAGTTGCAAGCATTGATATGGTTGAATATGTATTATGTGGAGGTGTGTATGCTTTTGATTGCTTCAGTTAGACTGATATAAATAGTTCTTCCTCTTTTACATCCCACATTATGCCCCAACCTTGTTGTTTATTAAAATTTTCCTCTAATTGCTGCAGGTATGTCCTGTTTTGGTTACTGATCTTTGCGTGCAAATTCACATTTGCTTACTTTCTCCAGGCAAGTATGGCGCCTTAATCTTCACAATGATTGAAGAGGACATGAGGTCATCTTTGAATTTTTGCTGGAAAAAATGTTTTACATAATCTTAACTTGCGTGCAGATTAAACCCCTTGTCAAACCCACAAATATTATAAGGCATCTTCCCTCTGTGCAATACTCGTGGCATGATCTTATATCAAAGAGTAAGTTTGTTGTTTGTGTTTGAGTTTCCTGTGTTGTGGGAAATTTTTAGATTGGTTTAGCAAGGGGCTTCAAGAATATGTTTCTTAGGTCTTGTTTATCTTGTGAAGCTTGTTATAATGTTATGCATTACTACAATTTGGCTCACTGCAATCTTTTTCATTCATTGAGGCTGTTATGAGTCTATCGACAACTATATATCTGCTGGAAATAGGATATCACATGTTGCATATGCTAACAATTATCTTGAACATTGTTAGCTAATGGGCTGGAGTAAAAGCACGGGACAACTCAATGGAAGTGAACTCTCTTTAATTTCCAAAGCACACATATAGCGACTAGACTCAACTTATTAAACTGTTTATGTTCCTTATCATTTCTTCATATCCAGCTCAATATATTTACTTATGTTATTTTCTTTTTATCATTCAACATTTGTCTTGATAAAATGTAGTAATTTTGATTTTGACAGTCCTCTGAAGCATGCACTATCTACCCATACTTATTCAAGGAAGAGCATCTTTAGTTATTGCACTTGTTACTGATTTGCTGATTTTGATTTTGCAGATAATAACAATATCTTGACCATAGTTAGCCTCTGGGCTCCTGTTGTAGCTGTGAGTGCTTTACTCATTTTGCTTGTGGACGTTTAGAAATTTGGTCATTGCTTCTTTAAGGAGCACAGGACCTCTTAATTTTGTCATATCTTTTCATTATCTGAGATATTTAAGTGAAACAAATTAAAATCCAATTGCAACTCTATTGACTTGAAAGAGCCCCTTCACTTTAATTTCTACTTCCTTAGTCATTTTGATTGAAGACATTATGGAAGTTATTTGCATAATTCCATGAAGGGATGTCCTCGTAGAAAAGTTTAACAAGCGGGTTAAATAGCAGTTCTCTTTTCTCTTGCAGATATATCTCATGGACATTCACATATGGTACACTGTATTGTCAGCTATCGTGGGTGGTGTAATGGGTGCACGGGCTCGTTTAGGAGAGGTATGAATGGCATTTTGGAGTGGTCATTTGAAGAAACTTTCTTTCAACTTGTGGACCGTAGGCTTAAGCACTTTATTGCGTCTCTTATTGCTGTAAATTCCTCAATATTGTGCTGACAGATACGCTCCCTTGAAATGGTGCACAAACGTTTTGAGAGCTTTCCAGAAGCTTTTGTCAATAATCTCGTGTCCCCACAAGGAAGGAGGTTGGTTTTTATTTACATTAAAGCACATGATAATAGTAGTATCAATGATATTCACAATAAAGTTGAGATTTATGGGCTTCAGTTTTGTTGCTTATTTGTAGTAAAATTTCTGGTTAGTCTTCTTTGAAATGCCTTTGAGCGGGTGGCCTGAGCCTGTCCCGAAGCCTGATCAGGCTTGAGCCAGCTCGGGCTGCCCAAAACGATGTTGTTCCCCAGGCCCAGGCTTGGCCCGATCCCCAGTCAACCCGGGCCTGGATCGTTGAATTTGGGCATGACCAGGCACATATTCCCTACTCTAGATTTTTATCATACTTCCCTTTTGTTTTAGAAAGTAAATTTGTTGCATATTGATGTTGAACCCATTTTGTTACACTAGTGTCCTTTCTAAATCAGATGAAACGATTGGTGGTCTCCTGTACTTGGGAGGTAACTGTGCCAAATGACCTACTTAAGTTTGTAAACTGGTCAATCACTTGTTGGGCATCCTGAATTTTAAGAGGGCTGCAGAAGTTTGTTGAACATTATTTTCAAAATTTCAATGTTCTGTTTTGCATTGTCTTGCTACGGACATTTTGGACAGCAAAGACTGTGTATGTTACCATTTCCAACAAAGAAGGTTTTTGCTAAAATTCTTTTAATGTTTTTGCAGAGGTTCTTTCTGTTTATCTTGTGTGTTGTTTGCTAGTTTTTTCTGCAGGTGCAAATTAATTAGCTCCTTTCTTTTCATGAGCAATATTTCAGTTAATTTGGTTTTGCAGGATTCCGTTCAACCCACAATCATCTCAGGTAATCGATACATTTGATGCTTAGGTTATTAGAGTAAAAACCTCTTATAATGCCATAAATTTCTTATATTGACTGCTATAGATCAGTTGTAGTTGGAGAGATATTTCCATAGGAAATAATAGAAATATCTGCGAGAAATGATTTCTATTGAAATTAGTGGTTCTTTTTCTTTATTGAAAGCATATATATATCTGGAACAAACAGAAATTTGGATCATCTGACCTGTGCAGTATCAGTATATTCCAAGAGGTGTATGCTTGGAATACTTGAATTTTTTATTTGTCATTAGATTACTTTGAAGTTGCTAGAACTTATATTCTGCTTGTTTGCACAGGAATCTCAAGAGAAGAATAAAGCATATGCAGGAACTTTTGCTCCTTTCTGGAATGAGATAATTAAAAGCTTGCGTGAGGAAGATTTCATTAGTAATAGGTAGATGAAGGATTTATGTTTGTAAATTGTAATTTCGGTATTAAAGATTTCTTTTCTCTGGTTCGAATTCACATTTCACTTAAGTTGGTGCTCGTTCCCAGGGAAATGGACTTGCTTTCTATTCCTAGCAATACGGGAAGCCTAAGATTAGTACAATGGCCTTTGTTTCTGTTAAGCAGCAAGGTTTGTTTCTTTCTCTTCTTTGGGTAGAATAGCCTATAATTTATAAATTCTGGGATTTGGACATTTTTTCATGTTATAACCTTTACAGATCCTGTTAGCTGTTGATTTGGCCGTGGATTGCAAAGATTCTCAATCAGATCTCTGGAACAGAATATCTAGGGATGAATATATGGCATACGCAGTACAGGAATGCTATTATAGTGTTGAAAGAATTCTGCATTCCCTGGTTGATGATGAAGGGAGGCTTTGGTAGTACTCCTTTCTGTTTTATTTTGATTTTTAATTTTCTCATTACTTTTGGAACATGTGACTTTTCCTAGATGCTTATTCATTTCTCTTACATATGCTCATAGGGTTGAAAAGATATTCCGTGAAATCAACAACAGCATAACGGAGGAATCACTTGTGATCACTTTATTCCTGAAGAAGCTTCCTCTTGTGCTATCAAGATTCACAGCTCTGTCCGGACTGCTGGTATTTTGCGTTTTGTCTTGTGCTTTGTCTATTGAGTCCCTCATATAACAAAGGCAAAAATTCTCTTTTGGTTCAGTTTTAGATATTATCTTATATTACCTGCAATTTATTTGTTGAATTTGTGTGTCTGTCACTTAGATATTTTAACTTCGGTAGCTATGAAAATATTAAATATGCTTGTATTGCCTTAGTTATTAGTTTCTTGGTAATTATTGGAATCATGCCTTGTTTGGTTGAGCTAGGGCCAAACCGATCAACCAAACCATACTTGTTAATGAACACTTAATTCTATAAACAGCAACAGCAACAGCAACAGCAATGTTGATGTTGATTACTTAAATTGCAACTATTCAGATTTTATTGCATTTAGGCACAGACTATTTGATATGACTGTGCAGTTTTTGGTTATTGATTTAATGAAACAAAATGGTTTGTGTGCCAGATACGAGATCAAACTCCTGAACTTGCCAAAGGTGCTGCAAAAGCAGTGTATGATCTATATGAAGTTGTTACACATGATCTGCTGTCCTTAGATCTTAGGTATGATGCCTCTGCACTCTACTTTAAGTCTCAAAGTAGTTCTGTTTATCCAACTCTTATGATTATAAATTATATCAAAATATACAGAGAGCAGCTTGATACTTGGAACATTTTAGCGGTAGCAAGAAATGAAGGTCGTTTGTTTTCTAGGATAGAATGGCCAAGAGATCCAGAAGTTGTAAGTATATGTGATACATGTTTTTAGTCTATAATGACAACCTCTCTTTGCTGTTCATGTTTTTACTAACTTTATTTCATTCCTCTTGTTATATTCAGAAGGAGCAAGTGAAGCGATTGCACCTTCTTCTCACAGTAAAGGATTCAGCAGCCAATATTCCAAAGAATCTTGAAGCACGAAGAAGATTGGAGTTTTTCACTAATTCACTGTTCATGAACATGCCTTCAGCAAAACCAGTTTGTGAAATGCTACCGTTTAGGTAAAATAGAGTTAGAGTTGAGAATAAATGATTGCTCATGGCATCTGAGTATATATTTTGCTCATTCCTTTACTTTTTCATGCTTTGGAAAATAGTGTATTCACCCCATACTACAGTGAGACTGTGCTCTATAGTTCCTCTGATCTCCGTGAGGAAAATGAGGATGGGATATCCATTCTCTTCTATCTTCAGAAAATTTTCCCTGGTAACCTCCCTTTCTCTTTCTCGCACAGGAACACACACACGTATATGATTGCTCTCGCTCTCATGCATAGGAACACACACACACACATATGATTGCTCTCTCTCTCTCTCACGATAAGAGCCAGTAATTGACATTCATGCTTTCCAAACAACATAATCATTTATACCTTCAAATTTCCATGTGGGTTGTAACGTTTATTTTGAAAATATGTGGAATTGGTCCTCTGTTTCAGTACCTTTAACTTTTTTGCGAATTAGTAGTATTACATGTCCCACATTAGGGTACTAATATTTATATGTTCCATCTTTTAAATAAATTGGCTGAAACTAATTTAGGGTTAGGCCGCTCAACTTTCTCTCCTATTTCTCTCTTTCATATGGCATAATAGGATGCTGTTACAAGATTGAACTGGCAAATTTAACAGAAAGGATTGTTTATGTTTATTTGAAACTTTAGTGTTAATCTAATTTGGTTGATGATTATCCAAAGTTTGTTCAGCAAAGTTGTGGCCAAAATTGGAATGCTACATGTTTAAGCAGACCTTCTTTAGACCAGACCTTCTTTAGAACTGGTCTAGAAACTCATAAACAAGACATGTATGTAATACTTTGATTACAAGGTTTCCTTTTCTTGTGCTCTGTTGCTTTTTAGATTTTGCTCTCCTGTTTGTGAGGAGTTGTTGCTGCAAATGTTCATACTTCGCATTTTGAGCATTGCAAAGCTTCCTTTCCTTTGATTTGTCATGTGTTTCTGGATGATGAATGGGATTTTTGAAATTTAGATGAATGGGAGAATTTTCTGGAACGGATTGGCAGAGGAGAGTCCACTGGGGATGTGGAACTTCAAGAAAGTTCTAGTGATTCACTGGAGCTACGTTTTTGGGCATCTTACAGAGGGCAGACTCTAGCTCGGACGGGTTAGAGTACTTTTGTTATTATTGGCTTCCTGATTTAATCCCTGTGTGCAGTCTTCTCATTCTGTATGATTAGATTGCCATGCACTTGTGTTTTGGGTCACTTCATTTTAGTTGTGGCATTTTCTTACTGCTTTGTTTCCTTGGAAATGCAGTGCGTGGTATGATGTATTATAGAAGAGCTCTTATGTTACAGAGTTTCTTAGAAAGGAGATCAATTGTAGGTATGAGCTTTTGTAAATTCCACTGTCATTTATTTTATTAGACAGGACTGCCGTGAGGTACTCATGATGTTTGTCTTACAATTCTAGTGGATGACTATTCCCAGACAGACTTTCACACCTCTCAGGGTTTTGAGCTGTCACGTGAAGCACGGGCACAAGCAGATTTGAAGTTCACTTATGTGGTATCCTGCCAAATTTATGGGCAACAAAAGCAGAGAAAAGCACCAGAGGCCACTGATATTGCTCTTCTATTGCAGCGGTATAAATTTTCCCTTTTAGCTTTTCTTTTAAAAATATTCTCTGAACTTTGAACTGGTTATTTAAGTTCCAGTTCCTGGAGTATGGTATTGTTCTAATTGATATATAGTAGCCATTATGGCACTTGGTTTGCATGTGTTACATAGTATTTAATTCAGCATTTTATTATCAATAATCAATAATATTTTACTATTTTTTTGTTTACCTTTTTCCTGTTGATTAACTGATCAATTATATAGGAAAAAGTAATATTCAAATATCAATTAAAATAGGGTGTTATTTAGTTGAAATGCTTGTTACAATCAACATGAATATAATTTGGTAAATTTCTGATATAAAATTGTCTAATTAAATCAACTTTACAAATTTTTAAATTTAAAATTCAGTTTATCTGTATAACTAAATTTTGTTATTTGAATTTTTAAAAAAAACTAAATCTGAAACATTCTTCTAGCTTTGTTTTCCTCAAATTTACAAGGAAAAAAGTATCATAATGAAAGACCATTGAGTTATATAAGCTTATTAAACGAATGAAATAATTTGTATAATTGTTAAAGCCATTGAATTTTTAAATTGATATGTTCAGTTTTGAAAATTCTAATATTTAAAATATTTCTTAGTTTATTCTCCACACATTTCCATCTTTAGATCTCATCACTAAAATTGAAAAGGAAAATAATGAAAGAAAAGTATGGTTATCATTACAGTGATCCAAAAATTCGTTATTCTTGTTTTTTAGGTATATAGAATTTTAGGAAGTTAATGATATTATAGTTTATTTTGCATTTATAATACTTGTACTCTTTTTTCACTTTAAACTTGAGTTTGTCACTACTCATACTCCCTGTTAAGGACTAAACAGCTGGATGTTTTAGTTATACAAAGGTTGACAATATTACAATAAAATAAAATTAGTAAGTTAATATAATAGTTAATGGTTAATCTTGCATTATCATAGTTAAACCCAGGTTTGGCATCAAACTTGAATTTGTTACTACTATTGCATGCTAAACACTAAAAATGTATTTGCTTTGCTTGTGCAAAATTAGCTGTTACACTTATAACAAAATTTATTATAATACTGATATGGACTTAAAACTTAGAATTATCACCACTTCTATACTATTTCATACTCTAAAACGATTTTTGGTCTAATTATATAGGGTTTTTATAGTATATTAAATAAGAGTAGTATGGTCCAATTAAGGACATGATCTTATTACATATTCCCTAATAATAATAATAATAATAATTTCTTTTTTGAATATTTTCTTTTTTGATATTATTTGGTAAGAACTTACAATTATGAATAAAAATTAAAGTGGTTCAATCTCCCTCGAATTGTCTCTTCTTTTTGTTTTTCAAAGGAATGTTCTTATGTTGCCTTGAGCAGTGCACGAACCCTTTGAATCCGGTGCCAACGGGTGTCATACCCCCTAACTATTCATTTATTAACTACTTCATTTATGAATTATGAATTTCATAGTAATAGAAATAAAATACATGTCTATCCTACCGAGACAGAATTTGTAACTTATTATTATTATTATTATTATTATTATTATTATTATATAGGGTTTGTAACAAAATTTATTATAATACTGATATGGACTTGGAATTATCACCACTTCTATACTATTTCAAACTCTAAAAGGATTTTTTGTTTAATTATATAGGGCTTTAATAGTGTATTAAATAATAGTATGGTCCAATTAAGGACATGGATAAATAATTGTTGAGAGATAGTGATTCAATACATTGAATTATAGGGTTCAGTGCGTTTGGTCATTTCATTTTTCTGTTTTAGGAATGAAGCACTTCGAGTTGCTTTCATACATGTAGAGGAGACTGGTGTGGCTGATGGAGTTTCCAAAGAGTTTTACTCAAAACTTGTTAAGGCTGACATACATGGAAAAGATCAGGTAATGATTTGTGTCTATGCATTTCTTTCTTGCAAATTTTCAAGAAATATAGTTTTTTTTTGAAAAATTTGCAAGAAATATAGTTATGTGCTACTTCATTGGTTTTCTACTCTATGCTGATAGATTTCATGACAAATCTGGGACAATTTGACTTCAGAACAAGACCCATAATTATTATTGAGTGAAGGACCAAAATTTATCACACAGAATTGTGAAGCTACACAAGAACCTTTTTTTTTTTTTTAATGGGCATGGCTTTTGAAACATTACAAGAGGGGTCTTATAAATGATCTTGAATTCTTTAGTGTTTTTTGCCTTGTTTTGGGGAAGAATGAGCTCTCTTAATAATGTTGGTGTCTAATTGTTTCTTATCCTTTTCTGTAGGAGATATATTCGATCAAACTTCCTGGAGACCCAAAACTTGGAGAAGGGAAGCCTGAGAACCAAAATCATGCTATAATTTTCACTCGTGGGGAAGCCATTCAAACTATTGACATGAATCAGGTTTATACATCTTTCTCGTGTCTATTTGTGTTGTCTGGGTTTGTGTATGCTTGTATTCCTTACTTTTGCTTCTTTTGTTTCATTGACGGCTGTAGAAGAAAAGTTGCAATGCCATGTACAGGCTATTTTGAATTGGAGTCACTTATTTCTGTTAGATGTTTGTGTTTGATGCATTATATCAAACATTTAAGAGCATTCTGGTTGCTTGGACTCTTGTACGAGGAGGCCCTCAATTCAAATTTGGGACTTTTTTTTTTCTTGAGAGTTGTTAATGATGCATATTATGAGGCAACTCTAAATATATATACATACATATTGCACATACAAACATAGGTATGTTAGCTGGATTAATTTATCTTATTAGGAACTTTCAACAATCATTCTCCATTTTCTGTTCTCTCTCAATAATGATGTTTTCCTGCAACCTTTTGAGTTAGAAGCAAAACTTAACTCATTTTAACGCCGAGTTTTTTCTTTTTTAGATTGTAGACTTGATGAAGGAAACTTAAGATTGTAGTTAACTGTGTTCAGTTGAAATGATTGTTTTGTGAATGTTAATGGTGATTCTTAGGTGTAATTCTGAAAATTGAAGACTTTCTCCTAATTATTCAATTTATTTGTGTGAAAAAGATGGTATCAACTATAAATTTTTAGATTGAACTTTGTTCCTCTGTTTATACTTGAATAGAGTCTTGTAATAAGTGCATTGCCTCTGGCAATTTTTTCTGGTGTCTTAGAGTTGCGTAAGTTATCTTAGAAGTGTCATTGGTTTTGGTTGCCCTTTAGTGGACTAATAAAGGCTCACAAACAAGTCTTTGTGCTCAGTACTGCATTAGCAGTTATGTTCTAATTATATTGATCTCTTGCTGGCAGCATCTTTTCTTATTTGTTTCAAAATCTGCGTTATTTCTCAAAGAAATGGCTATACAAACACTACTACTTATTCTTATTCAGGCTTCTATTTTACTGAATATCATCTAGTTCATTCTGATTGTTCTGCATATGTTTAGGACAATTATCTTGAAGAGGCAATGAAAGTCAGAAATCTTCTTGAGGAATTTCGAGCAAATCATGGCATTCGACCTCCTACTATTCTGGGTGTAAGAGAGCACGTATTTACAGGAAGGTGAGGCATTCTTCTCTGAAACTGATAGTTTTCCTGACAGATTATCTTACAATCATCTAACTTCCTGTTTCGTTAATTGTATCAGTGTCTCCTCTTTGGCCTGGTTTATGTCCAATCAAGAGACAAGCTTTGTGACGTTGGGCCAACGGGTGTTAGCAAATCCACTTAAGTGAGTTTTCTCGTCTTATTTAAATACTATTTAATGATGATAGTCAAAGTGAACACATTTCTCATTATGAATCTGCAATTTGATGACGGTATTTGTACCACATTGCAGAGTCCGCATGCACTATGGCCATCCGGATGTTTTTGACCGAGTGTTTCACATAACTCGAGGTGGTATTAGTAAGGCATCACGTGTCATTAATATCAGTGAAGATATATACGCTGGTAAGCATTAAATTCTAACTGTTCTTTGGTTTTCTTTATTTCTACTTTGTTGTATCACGTATACTCTCTGTTTACTCTCGCTTTTTCTCTCATTCAAACATGTGCACAGTGTCTTTTCCTGATTCTGTTATTGCCCTGCATCGCCAAGCCTTGATGGAGACAAATGTCCACTTCCAAGCTGTAATAAAAACATGAAAGAAAAAAAGTTAAGCTTAAAAGAGAGACAATAGGAGAACTCATTGATCAAATTTAGGAAGGCCTAGATTGAAAGCAACGATATAACTGAAAGGGAAAAGGCTAGAAAAGATTGTTTTTAGTTTCTTACTTGGTTTGGTTGATGTTGAAGGAATACCTTTTCAACTAGGAAAAAGGGTCAAATTAGCCCTTAGTTTTTTATGCCTTAAGATAATTTGGTCCCTTAGGTCACATAAATTGAAAAATTAAGTCTATTTTTGAGGAGAGAAGTAATTACTGTGCACAGAATTAAAGTTGTGACATGTACAAAGAACGGGAGTTCTGATGATATAACCACATTTAAGACTATAAATTATAGCTTAAGAGTTGTTTTTGATAAATTAATCAAGACAGTATATATGTTGAACTGAAATCATATCATTTGCAAATCACTTGTACGACTCCGATGATACTTTTGTATATTCCACATTATTCAAATCTGATTTGGTTTATATTTTGTTGATGTCCACCCAGTATTTACTGTTTTCCCAATTCAGGGGCTTATTCACGTTTTCAAAAAGTTATAGGCCAACTTGAATTCTGTGTTTAACATAAGATCTTATTTTGATCCTATCACTTTTGGTTATTTGCTATCCTGTTCCAATTTGTCCTTTTCTAAACGTCTTTTTGCTTACGATATTTGGAGTGTTTTAATATGTTCATCATAGTTTTTCTAGTACACACAGGTGGAATACTGTGCCATAGAGAAGGTTATACTTAAACTGATTGAGCAAGAAATGGCAGTAGGGAGCCAGAATTGCTTGCTGCAATATTCCTATGGTTTTATGTATTTTCACTTACATAAACTGACTTCATATGCAATATTTGTTTGGTTTCTTAGTGTCTAGATGTTATGATCTTCTGCTTGATATCCTGTATGTTTGGCTTAACTGCTCGATATCTAGTTGTCTTTAATACTGCTACTCCATCATCTCTCTCTTGGACAGTTTTAGTTGGCCTGATGGATTGAAGGGTATGTTTCCATGCTTATGAGACTGATTTTAATGATAATTAAATGGTAATACTGCAGGTTTTAACTCCACATTAAGGCAGGGGAATATCACTCATCATGAGTATATACAGGTCTGATATTCTTGCTATATGTGGCTGTTGATTGGAAATCTGTTTTCTATTTTCATGATATTCTGCTTGGTATAGGTTGGGAAGGGAAGAGATGTTGGCCTAAACCAGATTGCCCTTTTTGAAGGGAAAGTGGCTGGAGGAAATGGAGAACAAGTTCTAAGTCGGGACGTGTACAGGCTTGGGCAACTTTTTGATTTCTTCAGAATGCTCTCTTTCTATTTTACCACTGTTGGTTACTATGTCTGCACGATGGTATAACTTGCTTAGATACCGTGGCATATATAATGGGAACTTGTTTAGATAATAGTGAAGTATCTAACTGCAATTTCTCTTTGTTGCAGATGACAGTTCTTACTGTATATATATTTTTATATGGAAGGGCTTATCTGGTAATCAGCAATCATTATTATCATCTAAATAACATTCTTTTCTCTTAACGTCTATTTTTTTATGTAATCAACATCTTATTGCATTTAGCTTGTCATATATAACCTTTAGATACGGTGACGTTTTACGTAGAGATATATGAAGTTAACCTTAGAGTGAAGCTTCCTGGTTGAATTATAGACACATTTTTTCCCCTGTACACTTATTTCCGGCTTCTGAATGTAATTGATTGTTCTGTTGATATCATTCAGAGCTTTGACAACATTAATGCAATGGATTAACTTTATTAAAGCGCTTAGGTTATGAAGTATTGTTCCCCACCTTTTTCTTGGTCCCTAATACAAAATGTTAGTTCACTTCTAAGGATATCATTAGTTTAGGGGTTTCTAAAGCATTTTAGGCGCCAGTTATAGGGTAATGATATCTTGTTTTTCATCTCAGATCTTGATTCTTCTTTTATATTTTTGTATTAATATTCTCGTTTTAGGTAACAATTATTTGATATGACATTAATGTTGAATGCAAAATGGAAGTTATGTAAGAACTGTTCACCCACCTGCTGGTGTTGATACATGTTTTGGGAGAGAAAATGAAGCCAAATGCTTTAGGATAGAGCAAGAAAGGCCCTACACATTCGATAGTCACAAAAGGGACATAATATATCTTCGTACTATATATAAATTTTTTAAGCTTGTTTTGTCGTCATTCTATGGCTTGAAATCTAGGAATGTGAGAGGCCAGTCCCTCCAGAGTTGAATTCTAGCCGAAGAGATATTTTGACTTGGGCTTTAATGTTGCCTTGGAGCAGAGTATAATTTTGACCAACTTTTTGTCTCATTTTTTTTGGCATTGCTCGCATATGAGGTTCAGATAGTATTTTAATTCACAACCACAACCCCTAGACTGGACCTGCTCATCAAGTTTTCGTTTGGTTTGGTGATGTGCACTGGTGTTGTTTACTTTCTGTGCTTCAAATCTCATCTGGGAATTTGGCAGCCAAGATATTTTTCTGTTACACTTGTGCTCTTGTACCTAGAGCATCTTTTCTCTTAACATTCTTAGATGTCTGATTGGATCTCTTTCTTTTGTTATTTTGGCTATTTCTGAAGTCCAGAACTGTTCTTGAGAATAATCTCTTAAGCATACGCTAATGTTCGTTTGATGTACTGCCAACTCTTTCAGGCATTCTCAGGACTTGACAGTGCTATTTCACGACAAGCACGAATGTCGGGTAACACGGCTTTGAATGCTGTTTTAAATGCTCAATTCTTGGTCCAGATTGGAGTTTTTACTGCAGTCCCAATGATAATGGGTTTCATACTTGAATTGGGATTGCTGAATGTGAGTTTTTGTATTCTTTTTTATTTACTCACAAATTTTCTGTTCAACTTAGAAATTTTGCCTTTTTGCATTAACAGTAGGGATTTGCTTGCTCTTTTGATTTTGATTTTCTTATTTTAAAGGTTTTCAAGTTGTAGAATACCATTAAATTTTCTTCTCTGTGCAACTTCATTGACTGCAGGCTGTTTTTAGTTTTATCACTATGCAACTTCAGTTGTGCTCAGTCTTCTTCACATTTTCATTGGGGACGAGAACTCATTACTTTGGACGCACAATTCTGCACGGGGGTGCAAAAGTATCTCTCTCTCTCTCTCTCTCTCTCTCTCTCTCCCTCTCCCTCTCCCTCTCTCTCCCTCTCTCTCTCTCCCTCTCTCTCTCCCTCTCTCTCTCCCCCTCTCTCTCCCCTCTCTCTCTCCCCCTCTCTCTCCCTCTTTTCTCTCCCTCTCCCTCTCCCTCTCTC
>JANQAP020000224.1:2315013-2340033 GCA_026874005.2 Erythroxylum coriaceum | reverse complement strand
CCCGCGGCCCGGCCTAGCCCATATATAGATTTTTAAATAAAAAGTATACAAAACGGCATCGTTTTGGACAAAACGATGCCGTTTTGGACAAAATGGGCCGGCAGTCGGCCCATGGCTCGGCCCGGGCTGACCATGGTCGATCCGTGGCCCGTTCGTGACCCGTCCAACTCGGACCAAAAATCAGGTCAGTTCAAAATTGCCATCCCTAGGTAGATGAGACCCGGGCAGGGGTCCATTCCAAGTTAGAATGTTGGAGAGAAGTGTTAGAGTCAAAAGGTTTTAGAATGAGCAGGACTAAGACGGAGTATTTAGAATGCAACTTTTCGAGAACCCAAATGGCCCACGAAGCTGCGGTAGATATTGGGCCCGACATCATACCACAGAATCAGAGTTTTAAATACCTTGGGTCCATCATCCAGAGTGATGGTAATATCAATGAGGATATAGTCCATCGTATCAGATCTGGGTGGAGCAAATGGAGAAGTGCCTCAGGGGTCTTATGTGATAAAAAGATTCCTTTAAAGCTTAAAGGTAAGTTTTACAGAATGGTGATTAGGCCTACCATGTTATATGGGGCAGAATGTTGGCCCGTCAAAAGTCGACATACAAGACAATTGTTGGTAGCAGAGATGCGTATGCTTCGTTGGATATGTGACATTACCAGACGAGATAAGGTACGTAATCGGGTCGTGAGAGACAAACTCTAGGTGGCCAGTATTGCTGACAAGTTGCGAGAGACCAGGCTTAGGTGGTTTGAGCATGTGAGCAGAAAACCCCCTGATGCTCCAGTAAGACGATGTGAACAAATAATCCTTAGTGGCTATAGGAGGAGAAGAGGCAGGTCATACAAGAACTGGAGGGAAGTGGTCAAGAAAGATATGGCAGAGTTAGCCCTCACTATCGAAGCGGCTAGAAATAGAAAATTTTGGCGGAATAGAATAAAGGTGAGAGAAACCCTTTAAAGTCCACCAAGACAGTCGAGCAAGTTTATTAGGAGTTGTTTATGGTAACATTCGAACAACGTTTCTACAGCGTAAATAACCTTAAATGTCTTTTCTAGTTGCGAGTCGTAGTCCAGTCGTTATGTCATACTTCTGGTCTTTTCAACACAGATGTAGAGGAAAGGCCCAGAAAGGATGTTAGAAACCATAACATAACTATACTCACAGCCTATCAGCACAGGTATACGGGAAAGATCCAACAAGGATGTCGGACATTGTAGGATTGTCATACACACAAGATTGCACCACTAGAACTCCTCGCCCACATAGAGACGAGCAGAGCCAATCTGTTGCGGCCTATCAGGTATTTAGCAGAGTTGGGCTCCATATCAGATATATCATTTGTTCCTATTTCCTTTCCTATTTTTCTTATTTATTTGTTTATATCCGGATTTAATTACATGTCATAAAGTATTTGTTTGCACCTCTTATCCCTTCTTTTTAACATATCCAATTTTCCCTTTTTACCCTTGTTAGCCTGCATCACTTTTTTATTATCACATTTACATGTAGATCTACCGGCAATAGCCTCTCTACTATGTAAAGGTAAGGCTGTGTACTATCAGACCTCCCCAGACTCTGCTTTATTGCGGGGTTTCAACCTGGGCGATGATGATGATGATGATGATGATGATTGGAGAGACACAAAGGAGTCGAAAAGAGACAAGTATCATCTAGAACTTTTTTTTTAGGTTTTAGATCTTCAACTTTTGAAAAGTTTCATTTTAGTCCAAATATAAAACCTGTATTTTAACACCATCCGATTCCAGCCAAAAAGATTGGTATCAATCGGTAATAAAGACCCGTACGAAATCACTATCTAACAAACTATTTTTGGCTAGTACAATACTATACTCATGCCATTAATGCCTTTACCATCAATTCAAAATTTATCCGTTAACTCCAAATTGAGCGGAAAAAAATGCCATCCCCACCAAATACCCGAACGATTTAAGACAAAGCATGCAATGCAACTTAGAAATTCTTCTCCAACTGCGTACTATCCTGCAGATACTAGATTGCACAAGTATTTACAAATAAGCACTCCAAGGTCTCACCTTGAAATAAGAATTGGCATTGACATTCATTGTAGAATTATCAATCAGTTTGAATGTTCAATTATCAATTGCTCAACTTGCAGTGACTTGCAAGACCCAATTAAGGCCGCCGGTGCAAAAGCCGATCAACTTGGTTACTCTGAATTACAGTTACAGGGAAATCCTATCACTATCTTTAGCCCTAGTTCTACCCTGTCAACAGGAACAAAGAGTCTCATTAGCAATGTTAAATACGCGGTTTTTCCTTGTAAGGAATCAACCCCTGCCTTTTTTTACAGAGTGACCAGTCTTCCGCTTGTGGCGACTGAAGTCCGACACAAATCTGAATGTCTGTCCACATCCTTCCTCAGCACATACGTAAGGACGAGCACCAGTGTGAACCCTAATGTGTTCAGTCCGTGCCCATGCCCACTTGAATGTCATCTTACAGCCCTTCCAGGGGCACTTAAGGGGGCGGTCATCCGAGTGGACTCGACGGTGCTGCACTAGATATTTGTGGGAGAAGAACTTCTTCCCACACCCCTTGACAGGGCAAATGTTCCTTTTATGCACTGCAAGCTCTTGTTTTGTGCGAAAGCTCATGGCACATCCCTCAATATCACACTGATATTCTTCTCCTTCACCCTTGATTTTGCGATTCTTGCGGCCAGCCGGAGCCTTCACAACTGAAGCACACTTCACATTTTTCTTGGTCTTTTGCTGCTTCTCTTTTAGGTTTGTGTCTGACCTTTTTGACTTTGAAGGTCTTTGCCTGAGCCGCGTACTAGGTCCTCCTTCAAACTCCTCAACTTGAGGATTAATCTGTCTAGAATTGTTATTTCTAGCATCTCGAATCCGTGATGTCCATTGTTTTGCTTGCCTCTCTTGTTTGATTGATTTAGGGGTATCTTTCTTTGTTAACCGAGATATTCCTTGCTTCATCAGCTGAGAAGTTTCCAGTTTCATCTGGCGAAGAGTCAACTGCTTGTTCTGCTTGCTTCTAAGAATCCGGCTGGACTGCTTCTCTGAATTTTCCTCCAACAAATCATCAGATGCTGCATCATCTCTCTTAATCAGGCTGGTTCGCTTACCTCTAGGAGTTTTCCGAAGCTGCCGTTGATTGTTATCCTCCTGCAGATCATCTGAAACTACACTTTCCCTCTCAATGAGTTTCGCCTTCTTACTTCTTGGGATCCTCCTGGGCTGCCCACGAGTGTCATCCACTAGAAAATCATCTGAGACTGCATCTTCCCTTGCAACAAACTTCACCTTTTTGCTTCTAGAAGCTGTTCTAAACAACTGGTTAGTATTCTCTTCTGCCGACTCATCAGAAACTGAATGTTCCCTCTCAATAAATTTGGCTAGCTTATTTTTTAGAATCCTTTTGCTCTGTTGATGCATATTGTTTCCCAGAGAATCATCTGATATCACATCTTCCATCCCAATAACTTTAGCTCGCTTTCTCTTGGAGAACCTCTTGAGGTGCTGATAATTTCTTTCCTCCAGTAAATCATCTGATGCAACATCTTCTCTCTCAGTATATTTGGCTTGTGTGCCTTTGGAAAATCTTCTGTTCTGCCAATGGGAACTATTCTCCTTAGAATCATCTGAAATCACAGTTTCCCTATCCATATAATCGGCTTGTTTTCTTCCGGAAGCCCTCACATGAAGCCTATGAGAACTCTCCTCAAGTGAATCATCTGATAATGCATCTTCAGTCTCAAAATGTGGAGTATGCATATTTCTGGAGATCCTCTCCTCCCACTGACCACTATAATCTTCCTGTGAATCATCAGAAATTTCACCAGCCTTCACACATTTGTCTAGCTTCCTCCTAGCAAATTTCCTATGTGGCTTGTGATAATTGTTCTCCACTAAACCACAAGAAACTGCCATCTTCCTCTCAATAGGTTTAGTTTGCTTGCTTCTAAGAGTTCTACTGAATTGTTGCTGAGAGTTATCTTCCAACGAATCTTCTGAAACACTATCATCTCTTTCAATAGATTTGGCCTGCTTACTTCTATGAAATTTACCCAAGTACCGATGAGCAATATCATCCAATGAATCATATGAAACTTCTCTCTCCATGTACTTTCTCTTGTTCCAACTATGAGCCATTGAATGCTTCATATCAGGATTATCCTCCATTGAATCATCTGAAGCTACAGCTTCAGTCTCCATATATTTCCCTTTCTTAATAGACCTGCTCTCTGCTCTCATTTTCCGCTTCCTCTGGTACTTTCTAATGACTGAATCGGTTTCTTTTCTGTTGGTACTTCGTGCATTCTTTTCAAGCTTTTCATCAGATATAGCCCACCCATGGAAATTCCTTTCCTGTTCATGTTCTTGATCTTGTGCTTCACAATCCCACTTTGCCAGAAGAGGATGAATTTGATTTGACATCCAAACTTTTCCACACCATTTCCCAGCCACCACTTTTTTCTGCTTGCCAGGCCTCCTTCCATTAATATTAGACTTTGAGAGAGAGCTAACTGGAGAAGTTCGGCCAAAAGCATTATATATGACAGAATTGTATGGCATCTGTTTACTGTAAAGAGGAGAACGACTGAGGTTCGCACTATAAAAGAGATTAATCCCCAACTTTGCTGCCCAATCCCCATTCCCTGGTATGGCATCTTCACTATCCAAAGCTAGTTGTATCCTCTCTTCATCATCTTTAGTGGCATCTGTAAAATTGCTCTCACTCCAAAGATAATCAATTCCCAGTTCTTCTGACACCAATTTTGCTTCAGCTTCTATCCTGGGATACTCTGAAAATGTTTTTGGCAAACCCCATGTATTGAATAACATAAACAACAGAAACTAGGATAATATAGTTTGGAGAAAAAGAAACAATGTTCATCCAATTAAATAACAAAAATTACCAATAATCCACTATGCTGTTTAAACCAGTCATACTTCACTACTCATTATCCGACAGTCGTTAAAGGCAAATTAAAAAAGAGGCCACAAAAAACAAAATGACATTTATTTTATATATGAAATATGAGATCATAATATCGCAACACACCTGGATGGCAGAGAAGCAATATATGCACTCCTCCAATTGGACGGAGTTGCTGTTCCACTTCTACAGCATGTTGAAGGCAGAAAACATGCATTCGAGAAGAGTCTTCATCAGATCTTTGACCAAATGATGGATCTGCATGCTCTGTTGGTGCAACAACTAAATTAAACTTTGCTTTTTCAGCATCAAAGACCACCGGGATACAATTTGCCTTTTTATGTGGCATTACTAAGGAATCTTTTAACTTGCCCTCCAAAACATTTGTTTCCCTGCAAGCAGCACTATTGGTTTCAGACTCAACAGAAAACTCTGGAGTCTGGTCACTTATATCCCAAAATTTGGCGAGTCTATGATCAGCATGGCAATCATGAGTTTTCAAGGCAACCTCATCCTCACAATCAACTCTAGAATGAGATGGAGGTATACTATCAGTGGCAAAATCAATAAACTCTCGCTTAACAGAAGTCAGAGTAGAATTTTGACCATGATATTTACTTTCTGATGAATAAGGCATCCTGTTAACTATATCACCATCTTTAGAAACATCTATCTCATTCTGATCTTCCTCTGAGTCCGAAGAGTTTGCATAATTCAAAGCTAAAAGGCCAAGTGAAGAAGCCTCTTTCTGTGTTGCAGAAGCAGAAGGCACTCCAATACCTTGATTTACCATCTGAGCTTGGCAATTAGTAGACTGAAGGGGAACATTAAATAAACCATCTGCTGCATTCTTTTCTACCAATCCTGGAATTTTTAGGGCAAAAAATGTGCTCAAAACCAGTGCCAGTAAGGAAATCACTCAAAAGGACACAGAATCTACAATGGGAAGGAAACAAAGAAATGTTTCTTAATGGTACGATATGTATGGCATGGGTAAAAACACTAAAATAATACAAGAGTAGTCAATGTCATCAAGTAGTTTAATGAGAACAGCGCCCTTGCACCATAGCGCCCTTGCACCATCACTGCCCTTGCCAAATAGGTTCAAAAATGAATAATGCAGTAACCCAGTAAGTTTGAATATCATCAAAAATAGTGTTGTTGAGGGCCTTTAATGTCCTTAAAAGAAATGCAAAACATCTTCTCAATCAACTAATGCAAAATCAGTATAGTAAAATTTTGTAATTGCTACCAACAGACTATATAATGTTTAAACATGTTACAAAGGTAAGCAAAAATAAGAAGATTCTCCATGTAACCTACTTGTCAAGGATTTATTCTCAAAAGTTTTTGGATTATCACTGGCAAAAGCAAGCCCATCCCTATTTACTCGAGAACCAACGATCCAATCATTAAAGAAACTACAATCAGCTGACATGAGGTATCTAGCAGCTGCTTCTCTTGGTTGGATAACAGCAACACAGTCAAAGCTCAAGATTCCACAAGTGACACATGAAAACAGTCTCTGATCCAACAACTTATCACCATGGACCACACTTTCTCTTTCATTGTCTCCACTGGTAGTGTATGTCTCACTATTGCCCCTTTCATCTGAGAAGCAAAAGTTGCTCCTTTCGTACAAAGAAGCAATCTTTGCTTTCAAGGAAAAAAATCCTTTTACTTGACTCATTCCATGATCACTATCAGATACGATTTCATCAGAAACTGAACCTTTTGTGGATTTAACAAAATTCTTGCGACTGTATAATCCAAAGGAGGGGTTCAACCTTAACTGTGACCCAACACGTAATTTTGAACAAACAGAAATATCTGAAGCAGTTTGGGGAAGCAGCACAACTGAAGATCCTTTTCCAAGAATATGAAGCAGCTCATTGTTCTGAATAACATTCTTTGCAAATAGTTCTTTAACCAGTGTTTCACCTTCACCCTTTTGCTTATCTTTGAGTCTAGAACTCCGAGGCTTTATATTGATACTTACAGATGGTCTGCAAGGTGAAAACCAGAAATAAGCATTGGTGGTTTAGAATCAAACAGAACTGCAGCAGCTTTGAATGTGCAAGTATCTAGACTAGGAGTTCTGCCGAAAGCTTATGCATTTTAAACGAGTTCCAATAGGAGCTTTTCTTTTTTTGAGTCAAGTTAAAATGCAAAATTCATTGAAACATCATGTGAAAAACAGTACCACAGAACTAAAAATGTGACACAATCACAAACGCCCATCACACTTACCTGATATCTTTCACAAAGGTAGAATAGAAATTTCAATCCAACAAAAAGTTATGCAATCAGCTGGACTACAATGGATTTCAAATTTGACTACATATGACTAGATTTTAAACAATCTGTACAAAATTTTAGCCAGAAAACAAGATCTAACTACATAAGGGGGGACGCCTTGCAAATCAAACAAGTCTTAAACAGAATGTTATTGCTAATTCGATAATAAAAAGAAAGGTGAAAATGCTAACGAACGATGGATTCATCATGCAAATAAAGCAAAAATATTGATGAACTATACCTTGTACAAAATTCTAGAGCAAGATCATAAAGTAACTGGAAATGAGACACCATGGGCGGGTAATTAATTGAAGCTCTTCGAATAGCAGCTTCTTTAGCAACTCTCAACCATTCAGGTGTTGCAATATTAGCTGCCTCACCACAATTAAATCCTGAAAGTTAAAAATCATTGACAAAATAAGCATCTAAACTAGTTAGAAAATGCAATAAAAATAACAAAAGGTCTCCAATGTCTCAAAAGAAGAAAATAAACTGGCAGATATAGGTATTACCATGACTGAACCCTGAATGATAGGCTCTGGGGAAGGTTACAACAAACTCCCCAGCATTTTGAACCAACCTGATCGAATAGATGCAATGGTTAGACTACGTAGACACTCAAGTACAAAGATCATATTCGTGTTTAACGACATTACGACCCACAGGAAGCAAAGAGAGATCATAGCATGAAATTATAAATCTCTGTAATCTCATCATCAATGAATACGTATCCCTTTCATCCCATATTCGACCACATGAATGTGAGTTCAAACCAACAGTGTCATATTTTCAAGGACTATATTGAGTGCATTACAGACTAATTACAACAATGTCAAGTTAGCAGAAACTAGAAGCCAGTACAAAGAAGCCAAATAAACAGAAAGGAAAAAGCACCTGCAGCAAGGTACACCTGCACTAATAAATACTTCGGGGGACATAACTGTAGTCTTCTCACCAAGAACAGCAAATGTAACTGGAGAGCAAGCAAAAGCTACAGTTAGTTGTTTATGTTGTAGCAAAAATGAAGTCAACAATCATGTTTTTATATAGTTAAACCAGAGCAACAGAGCCAAAAAAAAAAAAAAAAGATTCCGATATTTTCTATCAGACACACTAATGCCTAAGAAAGTACTAGCAGTATAAGGCATGCTACAAAAAGCCAATCACAATCAATAACTAGATTCAAAAATAGCAATTTGTGAAATAGAAAAGGACAAGCAGTGATAAATTCTTTAACTAAGAAAGTTGTCCACTGAGAAAATGAGCATGCAGAACGAGGGCTCCTCCTTAAGCTTATATCAATTCACTATAAGTCAACAAATGAGAAATGACAGCCAAAGTGGCTACCATAGTTTTCCTTTATTTTCTTTTTTGAGGGTAATTAGGTTTACGGTCGGAGGGGAATAAGCCGACCCAACCGTACCGTTGGTGGAAGAGCTCACTGCTGAGTTGAGATACACTTCAGTAGCTATTGTAGTAACTAGAGACAATTAAGTAGCTCCCTGCTGAGTTGAGATACACTTCAGTAGCTATTGTAGCAACTAGAGAAATATAATTATAGACAATTAAGTATAGCGTCTGGACCCTAAACTTAACTGCAGTCCCTAAACTTAATTTGCCCATATACTAAATCAAACAGGAAAAGCTATCATAGGAATCACCAAGTAGCCTTATCACAATGGACCATTCATTCTAGGATAATTCTTATACTCTATAAATGAAATATTAGTGGTTAATATAAAAGAATTGCCCCACATTTTTCTCGCAATTCACAAAATAATACAAACCCCTGCAGAAGAAGTGTAGAGATATCTACTCAATATATATTACACCCCAAAAGTTCGACCGTAAGAATTCATTAATGAGTCCAATATATACCTTAAGGTATCTATAACAATGACTCATCCCCACTACTCTTGCAATTCACATTGTTCAACAACGGATCTAAAAGAGCATAACAGTAATCCAGACTGGTTCAGTTATCACCATTATAATCAAAAACATCTCTAAACAACCCATGAATTGTATCAACATCGACATTTTAGTAAACCAGGGAAAACCGAAAAACAGGGGAGGCTAGCAATGAATCATCAAATTATGGGATTACACACTTACCAAGCGGATTGATCTCTTCTCCATACCCATGAACTCGAACTACTTCCTCAAATGCAACCGCAGCCTCTTTAGGCACGCCATACCAAGTTTTACCAGCGCCTGTATGCAAGTAATTCAAGCTGTGCAAATCGTGGTCCTCCACATGCCACGCAAACCAACTAAACATCATAGCTATATACAACATAGGAGAAGTAACCCCAGGTATCTCCTCCTTCATGAACCTCAACAATGACCCTTTTGCCCTCGAGACACTTCGCATATTCCACTCTGTTTCTCCAACAGTCAACCCCTCTCCCAAACCTCCTTCTCTGCTTTTATTCACCGAAAAAGCTGAACCCGGCATGTCGTTTGCATACTCAACGGAAAAGGGCTTATCGACAGTAGCTTTCCAGTATAGGGTTTCGATCTCCAGAGGAGAGAGAACCTTCCTGGACCATTTCTTCAAGTAATTTCTCTCAAATGCTTTGGCTTTAGCTTCAAATTCCTGAAAAGTATAGTAGTCACCACTCTGCCAAACAGGTTTTTGAACCGGCCTCGGCTTCCTGGGGCAGAAACCGATCTGCTGCTGCCGAGTCGTGAATGTGGGTGACGATTTCGAGTCAGAGGACCCATTCCTCGCAGCAAGTGAACGGTTGAGGTTAGCAATTGCAGTCTTCTTGGGAGCCGCGAGAACAGGAGGCACGATTTTGCAGATTCCGTACTTGGAAGCTTCTTTCTCGATCTTGAAAATGTAGCCAATTGGATCTTGAAATTCCGCCAGAGTTGGGTGGTACTCGGGCGCCAAAGGTAGATTTTTCAGCCACTGAAACACCTCCTGCGACGTCACCTCCGTCGGTAACCCGCCGGAAGTGGCCATCTAGAAGCAGAGATTCAAACTCCTATTTCCTCTCTCTCACACACAAACTCCATTTTCAGGGAGAGAGAGAGACAGAGAAAAACAGAGTAACAGAGAAGTGAAGAAGAAGAAGAACAAGAAGAAGAAGGAGAAGAAGAAGAAGAGAAAAGAAAAGACTTCTCAGATACCCTGATTCATTTCTACTTTTCCATTATCAGTTTCAATTTCAGATTGTGTTTTTGTTTGGTTTGGTGGTCTGTGTCTGTATTTGTATTTGTATGCTCTGTTTATTACAGAGAGGTTAGTATTGTAAGTGATTCTGTAGTGGGGTTTTGCTCTGGGTTTGGGAGAAGACTACGGAAATGACAGCGGTTTTGTCATATATTTACAGCTTCTGCCATTCTTTCTTGTCCAAATTCCCAAATGGGATTGGATGCGAATTAATGAGTTCTTTCAGTACAGCCCTTTCTCTATATTTATCATTTTGCCCTTATACTTTAGATTTTTCAGCTGTAGTTTCCCTACAAGTTGCTAATTTTTCACCTTAGTCTTTGACTTATGACTGCAGTCAACTGGAGTCCACGGGATAACCAACCAGAGTGTGACACGTCAAATCACTGTTGGCAGGGATCATAAGTACCAGAGGAAATAATATGCGATAAAAAAGAAATAAAATTAAAGAAAATAAAGAGTTGATTGGCCGTTCTGGGAATCAGATGTGTGGTGGGCCACCGTTAACCAAGGCCCACAGGAATGATCTAAGCAGCGGCGGAACCACAGGCAACGACGGCGGTGCGATTACATGTAAACTTTTAATAATATTTTTAAAATTTTATTAAATTATTTTAATATAATTTATTAATAGACCAAATTTTCCATATAAATAATTATAGGAATTTAATTAAATATAATATTTTAAAATAAAATAACATTTTTTAAAATGTCTTTGACATATTGACTGTCCTTTTTATTTTTTATAAAGTTCCAACTTAATTTTAAGCAATTAATCTTAATTGTCAATGCAAATATTTTATTAAATTTTAAATAAAGATTTAACATTTTTAAAAACAACTTTTATACCAAACTTATTTACGTATAAATAAGCTTTCATTTTTATTTTATTTTTTTGAACAGAGGAACTCGCAGCTGTTATCTTTTAAATGCTCACTAGATAAACATCCAGATTGAAGCAATAGCCTGCAAATCACGTCAATCGGGTACTCCGCATTAGGTAAGCCTTATATGACAGGCTCAATCAAGAGACTGTAAGTAGGAGGATTCGAACACAGGACCTTTTGACCTCATGCTCCCTACTCCATCAACTCGACCACCCATAAGGAACTTATTTTTATTATATATTAATAAATAATTTATATTTATCAGAACAATTATATAAACGTATTAATATTAAGAATCAGTTTATGAATATTAAAGACATTTCAGTTTTTTTTGTTAAAACCTTAAAAATAAATCCATACCTTTAATAATATCGACAACAACAATACAATAGAAATTTCACTAGTACGTAAGGTCTGAAGATATCTAATAGTACATAGTCTTATCGTTAACTAATAAAGATGTTGTATCCGAATGACTGATATAAAAATTAAAAAATTTTAATTAATAAATATTAAAGACATTTCAATTTTCTTTTGTTAAAACCTTAAAAGTAGATTCATATCTTTAACTTTAAATTTAAATTATTAAAAATATATTTTAAAATTATGAAAAGGTTAACTTCTTTTGTTCAACAACTGATACAAATTTAGCAAGTAAAATGAGATTGATGTGAAAGAAAGGGAGGAATAGTATAGTCTTTTTCCTTTTCCTTCAAACAACAAAAGACAAGGGATATACTTTATAAGCCAATTACAATTATTAGAGAAAACAGTGGTTTGTCATTTAAAAAAAATGAATTTAAAAGAAGGTCCATTTAGATTAAAATTATTCCGTCTCTGTCGTATCCAAATTCGAGTGGTCTCCTTATCAAATCTAAGGCCTTGGTGGATCCAAGTTGCGTGGCATTTTGTACTTGTTGTGTATTTCTTAGAGAAGGTAAAAGAAAAAAGCTATTTTTGTTTCCATTTGGACCACAATTATGTATAATTTATAACTTTATCTTTCAGAAAAATTTAATATATTGAAATTAAAAAAAAGGCATAAATTTTTCATTTCTTCATCATCTTGAAATATCTGTTTTTTCTTTATTTTATTAAAAATTTACTCATCTAACTACAATTAATAATTAATTGTGATGATTGGATTATTTATTTATTTGTTTTTTATTATGGAGTGAGTCTAGGGTTATTAGGGATGCCAAGTTTGGCTTGGTCCGGCCTGATTTTGGCTCGGATTGATAGGTCATGGGCCACCAGAACAACAAAAACGATATCATTTTGTAAATTTTTTTTTTAAAATAAAGATATGTTGGGCTGACCTGCGGACCATCCAGTCAAGGCCTGGGCCGCTCCCGACCTGACTCATTGATATTTCTGAGAGTTATTATCATTGTTTTAAAAACCGAATCAGAAATTAAACCAAAAATAAATAAAAGGTTTAAAGTTTAAAAGATTGAACTGATAGTATACTATAAAAAAATTAACTAAAGATTGAATAAAATTAAATAATTTGAAACATAACTGAAAGAGATTGTTTTTACCTATTAAAAAATTTGAAGTTTAATCGCAAAAACTTATTAAATGAAAATTTATTTAATAAATTGATCTGTTATTAAATAAACTGAACAAAAAGTTGAAATGTTCAAGATTTTTACGGTTAAACCAGCCAAATCAGTTAGGTTTTTTATCATTGGTTATTATAGATTTATAAACTTGGAGATTCCAATTTCATTAAATGGTTAAATTCCATCCCAACTACAACCTCCAAAAAGACCAAATAAAAAATGGTTCCTTATCTTTCATGCATGCTGCATGAGGTATAATGTAAAGAAGTCCATATGGATTGGTAGATAAAAAAAATGCACTGTATTAAACTATACATACATTAAATCAAACTTATAATAATAGCAATTATCAGGTTGACATCAAATTAAGTTTGACTAACTTTTTTTTACTCCAAAACTCAATTGAATTTTAAATAAAATATTATTATTTTAATTTTAATTTAAGTTTCAACCTAATTTGAAATCTAACCTTTTATTTTAAATTAATCCTGAACTAAAATGTCAAACTTAAAATTGAAAACAAAATATTTAAAAACTTTAATATTGTAGAGTATAATCTTTTTAGTCCTTTTGATTAACCCTAATTCATGTTATAACTCTCCTACTTAAATTTGTAGTATTTATTTATTTATTTCTTATATAAGATTATGTCCAACAAAAATAGTGCCTGCATAGGATTCATATTTATTATTACATTTATCTATTTAATATGTACAACAATAACAATTCAATAAAAATCTTGTTGATACGCAAAGTCCAAGAAGGTCTAATAATATGCAATCTTATCCTTAATCAGTAAAGAAACTGCTTTCAAATATTTATTTAATATATATATATACTAATAATCAATATAAACTTGCATATGAATGTTAATTATCATAACAATGTTCCTTTAAGCATTAAAAAATTCTAATGTAAAATGCAAATATTAACTTTTTATTTGCATAATGGAAAAAAAAAAGATAAAATATTGAAGTAAGAAGATTAAAATGGGGCTTTTGATCAAAATGAACAGGCCGAATTGGAATTCGGGCCTACCCTCCTGAACCGGGCCCAAAGCCAGTAAACTTGGGCTTTTGGCCGTTGATTCAGGACAAGTCAATTTGCCAACCCTCACAAATATCAAACATGGTCAAATAAAACTATACAAATTATGTTTCTCCCATTAGAAAAATAATCTCAAGGCAGAAAGTTCCATTCATTAGCTATAATAAAGTTCTACCTGGAATCTTCACAAAATGAGTGTAACTGAAATCATACATTCACAGACTAGACATTCATTAGTAGTTCTAACAGAGAATTAGCTTTGGTTAGAACCAGTACAGGATGGTGAGAGTTCCAGGGAAACAGGACAATGGTCACTTCCATAGAAACCTGTACAATTCAAGATTAGTAAGAAAACCTGTGCAGTTCTGCTGGAAGTTGACACAGAGAGAAAAACAGGATGGGTTAAAAGCTAAGGAACGACAGAGTTCTAATGAAAGAAAAAGAAAATCTGAACTTGCAATACTAAAAGACAACCACTGGTATCAGGAAATGGTATACGTTAGTATTACCATCCAATTCAATCCCTCGGCCATGCATCTCGCATGCAACGATCCTCTCCTTGAATTTCTCTGAAACTATGAAATAGTCGATACGCATTCGTTTCCCTCGATACCTGAATCACAAGCCAATCATCAAGACATATATCGAAATGGGTATGGAATACGACAAAGTAGCTCCTTAAAGATGTTAACTGGTGCCATATCAAGGATATAGTTCATCATCCTAAATGTCCAAGGTCATGTTCCTTTTGATCTATTTATGCCAACGTTTTTTATATAAGCTGAGCCATATTTGCCAGTTCCTTACTTTCCAATGGGGTGACCGGACCATGAGAAGCCCCGTTCCATATCCTTCTCCGTGTGCAAATGTCTATATGCATCTATCAGCTTACCCCTAAAACATGATTTTACAAAATATTTGTCAGTAAAAGCTGTCATGACTGCTTTCGGTCTTGGGGAAGCTTAATAAACCATTTTCAGAAGCCCGGATGAAAACTGAAATCAGAGATACAAAGTTAATAAAACAATCACGCACTCTCTTAGTATGGCACCAAAGCGTTTCCTCTCACCCAACGTGAAACCTGGCTGTCCACAGTCCTGAATGTTAACATCAAGCAAATGCCTCCTTTGTCAGTGATCATTTGGGTAAAAGGTACAGATTTGAACCCACAACACATGTATCATAGAAAACATTGGAGAAGTAATAACCACCCACAAAAGCATAACAAGCATTTCATTGCTAAAACTGAAGAGTCTGAACTCAGTACATCAATTCCTAAGTCCCCCAATTCTTCTGTAGCCCTTTCCAAATGTTAAAGTTTGATTCTGTACCATCACTCAAGGAGGTCTCATTAAATTATTTCAAACACCAAGCAGGAAACAACCATTCTCATTGGACCAGCTAATAATTTTTCCATAATATAATGCACTCAAAATCATCCATGTCATGAAGCATATGTATATAAAAATGCCATAATCAAGTCCAGACATGAAAATTACCTCTGTATTTGGAGGAACATAACCATTGAGCTTGGCTGCACCGAAAAATTCTGGATGACTTACATCAATTTCTTCATGGCTGCATATTACAAAAATGATGCATCTTGAAGCTCATATACACTACAATTGCTAAGAACATTTAATTGTGCAAAAGTTTTTTGGCCAAGTAGAGAAACTGTAAAGTTAAGGGGTTTTGAAACATGACCCCAATTTAATCTACTATATTATCTTAACGTACAAAGAATGAGACAACAATATGCTACTGAGGACAATGGGTCAAACAATTAGTAGTCAGATTCTTAACTTCAACAAATATGAAATAGGTAACAAGCATTAGATTTGGAAGAATAGATATTACATTCTCTCCTCTCACCCAAAGGAATACTGACCTAACATTTAGATCGCCGCACCAAATAAGAGGCTTATCTGATGGCTGGACAACAAATTCAAGCATCCTTTTATCCCACTTTCTTCTTCTTTGGAATGAATTTTCCTCCTCTTTCCAACCATTGTTTGGTGCATATGTATTTAACAATCGAAATGTCTCAAATTCAGCTAAAATTACACGACCATCTGGTTCATGTTTTGAACCTAGCAATAAAAGGACATGAATAAGCCGCTGCCACCAAATAGAACTCTGCAGAACAGAGAAAACGAAACCAAGCTATACATATCCAAATGCAGGCATACACATAAAATCAGCAAGATACAAAAAAGTAAGTTAAAGAAAGCATACATATCTTGATTTCTAATGTGTGCCTATTTAAGCTTTAATTCATTTGGGTAAAATTTAAGGTTTTTTTTTCAAAGAAAACAAGTCAATTTATCCAGTATTAGGATCCCAGATGAAGACAAAAAGGCTGCTAGTGCATCAAGCGACTCACAAGCAACTTGGAATCAACCAAATCATCCATACAGCCAAATCTCTCAGTTAGCAAGGTCATCCAGCAATTGAATGAACTATTTTGTCCACAAATCTCTTTCTTTTTTCATATTCCTATCTTATCTCAATACAATTGCAATCTCCATAGCAGGAGAGGGGATGACGATAGGAAGAAATAAACATATAAGCACCTTGTGTGCTTCATCAACTTAGATGTAAAGTTAGTCAAAGTTTGCTTATGAAAATTTATCCATATTAGTTAGAATAGCTAATTCCCAAAATATGTTCCAATTATGGGGCAGATTTTGAGTAAGAGGATAGAAAATGTAAATATGGTAATCAAGATGGGATGTGAACAGCTGAACAAGTAATGCACCCATATGAGGGAAACATCTTGAATTACAATCACACAGGAAAGGATTATTGGCAACCTACCTGTTTTATCGAGAGAAAAAGTGACCTTTATTGGTTGAAAACACTTCTTCACAAACAGTGCGGTCCCTGCATACTTGGAATCTGCGAGGGACCACCAAGTTCGATAATTTGCAAATGGTGGAGTTGAAAGAGCACGCATCAATATCTGCATGATCCAACACAAAAACAAAAGAAAATAACAAAAGCTTGAGCTTTTACGTATTAAAATATGCATTGTTCTTCACAGGTAGCAGATCACGTAACAATGGAATGCATTTTCTAAAGAAGAATTATGTTAATATCAGCAAATTCATCTCTAGACGGTTTCTTATAATGGCAACTATAACAGTAATTTAAATATAGGAAGAAATTTTTACTGTTTATGGATAGAAGTAGGAAGAAATACTTTAAACAAATCTTTATCAATCAAGTAGCAAGCTAGTTGAGCCCTGCGCAAGTTAACCCATGATAAGGTTTGCTGCAGATAAGGTTGAAATATCACTCATTTGCAAAAAGTATAAGAAGAGCCCGCATCAATTAAAATGATAAGCAATAAAGGATATTATGAAATAAAAGAAAAGGAGAACAAAATAACATACAAACAATAAACAAAATAACACGAGATGAACAACTTTCAAACCCTTTGTCAAAAATGGAGAAATAGAAGATTTAGTCACAGTGAAAGTTAGAGAAATAACATGACTTTTTAGCTCAGTCGGAACAGTCATTGAAAAAAACTTGACACTGAAAACATCTAGAGATAGAAGGTTTAGATGGGAAAGAATCATATAGAGCTTAGAACCAAACTCAAATACCTAAGAAGATGAAGGATCCAACTAAATTCAAATCAAATTTGAATAAGATAAGCATTTAGATTTCCTTAATTTTATAGCAATAACACTATTCTTCAAAATCAAATGCCTTAAGAGACCAACTTTGCCAGTAAGAAAACATATCATGTATAGAAGACTCATTCCTTACAAAAATAACCTTTGTTGTCAGAACAAGATCCAGTCAAGCATGCAATATTTCGAAGGTAAAATGGAAGACCAAACTGTGCCAGAAATCATAATTAGGTACAAGTTCACATGATATTTTGTCAATGAAATTCAAATTTCATCATATGAATAAGTTATACCTGCTTTTCTTCACGGGAAGAACTTGTGTCATCTTTTATCTCTCCTGGGTTTTTAGGTGCACCCTTTGAGCCAGCAGCAGGCATCCTTACTTCCTACCATTTCTACCACTGTTAGCTAGTTTCTTGCTTACATACTAACCAGGAGACACTAAATTCGGATTACTTATTGACAGAAACATAATGAAGGATTAATCTCCATTCTCATGTAAAAAGCACACACTGGCCCAAATATAACATGGGACGAAAACAATGAAGAAAGTTGCACAACAAACATAAGACACAAAAGGCACCATCTTACTATCCCAATATACAATCGGAGCTAGCTCTAGGTCCACTACAGGCCTTCATGATCAAATAACCGGCATTCAATTCCGTTTTGATATTACCAAAAATAAAGAAGGCATCTTTGAAGGCCCAATAGGTACCAAAACTATATCGCCAAAAGCTCGATGAAGCTGAAAATTTTCCTCCATACCAGATTCTTCATAAGATAAAAGGCAACATATAAACTCCATGAGAGACAAAGAGATCAATCACCTGCAATGCAATGACATCAGGATCAAGCCCAGAAAAAAACTTGGAAAACTCATTCCAGTTGTTCTTGGCACGAAGAAGCAAACTATTAGCATTCCAAGTGACGAACTTCAACGGTTCTTTCTTCGGCTCACCGTTCTCCTCCAACTCCGACACAACTTTCTCTTTCTTTTCACCATCTACTTCACCGGATGAGAATGATGGCTTCTTCGCAGATCCATCCTTCTCTATTGGCTTGAAAAATCGCTTCATCGTTATACAACCTAACTCCAAAGTCCAAACTCGCTCAGTGTCCTTCCATAGAAGAAATCAATGCCTCGTACCTTTGTTGTATTCTTCCACTGAAAATCAGAGAACTTGATTTCATTTGGGCTTTTACAATTTTATACCCAAATCCAAACCCAAAATCCTAACTCAAACCCAACCCAATTGAGCACTCGATATCCGATAACGCAATGCGCACAAAGGAAGCACTTGTGGCGCTAATGGAAATGTTGGATAACTCTAGGTAGCCAAAAGACCGTTAAAATGACCATAAAAATCTGTTCTTTGTAAAGGAAAGAGGAGAGCTTTCTAGCCATGGCTTCAACTACCGTTTCTCTTTCCTTAGCTACACCTTTCTCTGCTTCTTCCTCTTCTTCTTCTTCTTCTTCAACAACAACCCGGCTCTCTGAAACGAAGAGTCCCTTTTCTAGACGCCATGAAAGGAACAATTTATGTTCTTCACTGTTGGGTGCCAAGATATGTGTTCCTGGAACTACAGCGAGTACCAAGGCAATGAGCAAGAGAAGAGTTTTTTCTAGCAGGGTCATTTGCATGACCTCCCTTCTACCTGCTGCTCTATTGTTCGACTGTGATGGTGTGCTTGTTGATACTGAGAAAGATGGGCACAGGGTCTCCTTCAATGATACTTTTAACGAAGTACGTAGCGTGCAATGCTCGTTGCCTTTGATTACTTTTTGCTGTCTGGTGGTGGTGGTAATGTTTGTTTGTTATGGATCTTGTAGCGACTTCGTTAAAGTGCTGCTATTGAATAAACTTGTTGAATATTTGTATAGTTGAGGCGGGTTTTGATTTAGTCCTAATATATCCATACTCTAGTTTGTGAAAATAACTTGATGATTCGGTTTATGATTCCTGTGTTGATATCATATTTGATTGATTGAACAGAAAGAATTAGGCGTTACTTGGGATGTGGATTTGTATGGCGACTTGCTCAAAATTGGAGGTGGGAAAGAAAGGTAAATCTTTCTGATCAGTCACTGTGTAGCTGTTTCATATTGTATCAGTGATCAATCTTATGGAAATAAATTTGACTTTTGGAACTCTTCAGCAAATTTGATGGAATAGTTGAATAGTCAAAGTTTAATTGAATTAGGTGATTTAAGAGTTGTTTTACAGTTATATGTTTCTAGATTCAAATGAATCTAACTTTGAGTCATTTGGAGTCAGCTAAAGAGAATTACCATGAAATAAAGACAAATTGGTCAAATTTTAATGTTATGCAAATTATATTGTGTTTATTGAAGGTATTTCCTTCATTGTATTCTAACATCAAGTGATATTAATTCTATAAATAGTCATATAATGTCTCATTGCAAGAGGTAAGTATAAAATTCTATCGCAATAGTACTTAAGTATTTGTCAGACTATTATTTTTCCAACAAGTCTAACGAATTGTCTGCAACTACAGTAGGCGAATGTGTGCTTTGGAGCACTAGGTAACATATAAAGGTGTAATATTTGAATTGGGTTATTTCTGTTATTTGCAGGATGAAGGCCTACTTTAACCATACCAGTTGGCCTGAAAAGGCTCCAAAGGGTGAAGAAGAAAGAAAAGAATTCATTGTTTCACTTCATAAAAGAAAGACTGAGTTGTTTATGGCCCTTATAGAGAAGAAATTGCTACCTCTTCGGCCTGGAGTTGCCAAGTTTGTCTTTTGCATCATATGTTCATATTTTGAACTCCTTGTCATTCATTCTTGTGGTTAATTATTCAAGCTTCCTTTGGTTGCATCTCTTCAGCCAACACACTGGTTGATCACTCATTAAAATTTTCATCCTGACTAATCAGTTAATCAAGTAATAACAGTCCCTTGCCAGTGATACCTGTTACCTAGCATTGTATTGTTCTCGGTATAAACTTGATTTGTGGACTTCATAGTCAAGCAGATTTCAAATTGCAGATAATATCTCATTTTAGTTTCCCACTGGCAATCCTGAGCTCATTATGTTTCCACTCCTATGTCAATGAGTAATAATATGGAGAGACATTGTTTTGGTTTCCTTTTAGCAATTGCATTTTCTGCAAATATAAATGAGATAAAAAGAGTAATATGGCTTGCCAATTTTTACAGGCTTATTGATCAAGCATTGGGAAAAGGTGTCCCAGTTGCTGTCTGCAGCACGTCCAATGAGAAGGCGGTAGGCATAACCAGGTTCCACGACTATTATATCTGTTGACCAGAGATTATTAGCATTGCTATTGTTAGTATTGATATTGTTATAATTACACCTATAATCTCTCCTATAATTGAGAGGTTTCATAGAGTTAATAGCTAGATTACTTCCTAAATAGTCCTAGGAATTTTGCATATAAACCCTTCTTCCTATGTACACAAAAGTATGTAATAAAAATTATCTTCAACTTTCAACAATATCCAGTACAATTTCTTCAGTTTTGCGATCAATACTAACAGATGGTTATCAAATTTGCACGTTTTCTCTTGGTTATTAAATTTGCATGTTTGCTCTCGTATATCATCTTTGGTACATCACATCTCTTATTGACAAACATTAATGAAAAGACTGATCACCGAATTTGATCCAAGCATATTGTTCTTGCATTAGCCTTTTTAAAATGTTAAAATTTCTTGACATAGAACCAAGTTTCCACAATCTTGTGTTTATGGCTTTGTTCATTGATAATATTGGAGATTACAGGTCAGATTCTTTGATTCACTTCTCATTGTGGTAGCCAAACTATACCAATTGATTTCAGGTGTCTGCCATAGTTTCATTTTTGCTAGGACCTGAACGAGCAGAAAAGATCAAGATCTTTGCAGGAGATGTGGTGCCTCGGAAAAAGCCTGACCCGGTATAGTCTGCATCACCTCTTGGTTTTCTATTGAGATATCTGAAAATATGCAAAATACCTGCCATCCAGTTCTTTGTTCTTACACAATACTTGCCACTTGTACATAGATTATCGTCAATTATTTCCAAGTGAAAATTTGAAATTGGTATGCCATCACTCTTAAAATCAGACAAGTCCAGCTGCTAAAAGAAGAAACTGTTCTTCGTTAGTGGCAAAAAGCTGAATGAAATTTTCTGTTACTCTTCCTCATTATTCATTTTCATATATAACAGCCTGTTATTTGTTTTAAACAGGCCATCTACACATTAGCAGCCAGCACACTAGGCGTGGATCCTTCAAGGTACTCATCATGTGCTATACACCGTTGTACTTTGTAAATTGTAACAATAACTTTCTGCAAGCATTATATGCTTAACATAGATAAGATACGATGCAGAATGGAGTTATTGATGCATGTTTTTCGTGATTTTGTGTGCTTCAGTTTGATAACAACTCAAATGCTACGTTCTTAGCTTTCTCTATACTTTGCATTTACTGTACAAGTAAATAGTTTTTTTTTTTCAAGATTAAAGTCAAATGTTTCTCATCTCTGCAGTTGTGTGGTGATAGAGGATAGTGCTATTGGTCTTGCAGCTGCCAAAGCTGCTGGAATGAAGTGTATCGTAACAAAGAGCGGGTAAGTTACTCTTACCAGCAGATTGTTTGACCCCCTGCCCTTAATTTCCTTGGAGACATTAGCCCCACCTGAAAAGCTTAGAAATACTTCTCTGAACTTTCAAATAAGAAGCGAATCCGGTTCTAAAGAGCTTTATTTGTGAAGTAAGTTATCAGGTGAGACATAATCTCAGACCCTTGGAATGTCTCACGAACTAAGAATGAGCTTTCTTGTCAGAATCCTTGTTTTATAATGCTCAATGTGTCATTTTTGAGGCCTGGAAATTTCTTGGCCACTGTGTAAATCATATTTTTATGTTTCCTCTTCTGGTCTAACTTTTATTTAACTCAATTTATATCTTATAATTTTGATGTCAAAGTTGTTTTCTGTTCTTCACTATACATTGGTGACCAAGTTATGCACTGGATTATTTGGTTACAGTTACACAGCTGAAGAGGACTTCCTAAACGCAGATGCAGTTTTTGATTTCATTGGAGATCCTCCAGAAGAGCGTTTTGACTTGGCATTTTGTGCAAACCTTCTTGAGAAGCAATACGTAAGCTAGTTTATAAACTTCTCCCCACCAAAGTTGTAAGCCTCTGTTACTCTTTCCATTGATTTTGTTTGAACCGTGATCTCGGCTACAATCAAGTTCATCTGTACTCTGATAACTTCCAAGTTACTGAACCTTGAAATAGAACTCATGTTTTGTATGCGATGCAGCTAATCTCCGTTGATGTTGGTAACAAAAACTTCTCTGGTAACCCCTAAACCTCGCTCTATATGTATATTTGATCCACAAGTACCAAGAAGAACCAGATTATATCATAGTTTTGCATTGTAATGGGGAGTTGATGAGTCCATTATCAAATAACACTACAATAAAGTAGACAATTGGCTTCGAAACAAAATGTAGCCAATTGTTCCAAAAACGTCGCTTGTAGTTATTTGTGACGTTTTTGTTTCGTTGCATAAAGTGTCACCAATTCCCCGTAGCTAAAAATTATAAGCGACGTTTTCAAAAATCATAGAGAAAAAATATTAGTTACGAAATGCATTACAAAAAATAGCTAAAAATCAAATATTGGTAGGAAAAATTTGGAGCTAAATGATTGACAACGAAAATAAAACGTAGCTAATAATACTACAAGAAAAATGTTGTTTAGCGATGGAAATTACGGACAAAAATCCTAAACATTTCGTCGATAAGTCAAGTTAGCGACAGACTTTACCGACGGACAAAGACGTCGTAGAAACAATCGTACGTAATAATTACTGACAAAAAACAAGGATTTTGTCGGTAAATTTACCGATAAAAATATAATTTTCTGTTAGTAAATATATCGATGGTTTTTTGTGCCGGTAAGTTTGTTAAAACATTACCAAATTTAGCTTTTGATTTTTCTGCTTCAAGTTCATAATTGAACTAAATCCCTTCATATTGGTGTTAATTTAGGTGATGATTGTATTTTTGTCCTTTTTAATTTTTCTAATATCAATGTCTATAACATTGCATGCATTATTGGCTATGGTATGAAGTTCTTCAAAATTACTAGCTTTCATATATACATATTATTATTGTTTGCATATTAATTTAACCTATGTATCTTAATTAGAATAAATTATAAAAAGACTAGGAGTTTTAAATGACATCCACACTTTAGCAATTGAAATATTAAATTGTTTTCTTGACTCATATTAAAATATCATGGAGATGTGTTTAAGTTTGTTAATTCCATCAGAATTAGTCAAGTACAAGTAGAATTAATTCTAGCATATCTTCATTAGGATTTCAGAACCTGAATAAAAATACATTGTCACTATTAATATTTACATCCTACAATCCATGAACTTTATAGTTATACATCATCACTATTTAAACCTTCAAAGAATGTTGAAAAGTAAATAAAAAAAAACTTCCAACAATCAACCACAATACATTAAAGAAGAATACGATAAGGAAAACTTAAATCATCAATAATTAACCAAATGAAATACAAAATTGATGAAATAATACCAAGCAATTTCTTTGATTTTCTTAATGGAACAAGCTTTGCTCCAATTGTCAATGCGATGAGAGGCTCAAATATAAATCCTCGAGCTTCTATTCTTGAAAAAGGAATCTAAATCATATAATATGAAACTTTATTTCTTAACTGTTTTCACTTCAGATGCTATTGGAAAAGCAGCAAATTTTAAGTTTCAAACTTTACAAGTTATAGGTGCATCAGATGCTTTATGAAATGGGTGACCTCATATTCACCATTATGAAAGATTAATCCTTTTGGATCACCAAAGTAAATGCATATACTTCACATGCATAGGTGTGAAGATGCAAAGATCTTGATATGTGTAGATTGGTACAAGATGAGCCAACAAAACGGTTCAATTTACAACATGCAATGCCAAGGGCCAAAACACAATCAATTGGTGATACATAGGAAAGATGGGAACAAAACAATATATGATTAAATTATACTTTTTACCAAATCATATATGATTGTCAAATATGGCTACAAATATGACCCATGTTTTCAGGCGTATACATGATAATACAAGGTTGTGCATTATCATAATTATTTCAAACTCATAATCTATAATTGATTTTGGTTTAGTTTTATTTTAAGGATAATGTTAACATTTGTGGGAGAGAAACCGTAGAGCAAAGTTTCAAGCCATCTTTAATAATGAAAGATGTAAATAATCAACCCCACAAAGTGGAGTACATCAATAGATTGATATACTCATCAAAAGAACACTTCTTATGATTTCTTTATGTTTTCTTTTATTCCTTAATTTATCTTTTATTGTAAAGATGATTTGTGTTCTTTATGTGAATGATACTTTACTAATCACTACATTATAGAACAATATGTACA
>JANQAP020000224.1:2294457-2314137 GCA_026874005.2 Erythroxylum coriaceum | reverse complement strand
AGATCATTGACTCGCATGAAAAGTATTCATAGATGGCCATTGTCTCTTTAGTGGAGAACTTGAATACAGTCATGACATAAAACAAAATTAAATGAGATCAAAGAAACGTTCTAATGCGAGATATGACCTAGGGTATAGCATATAATGTCTACTCAAGGGCACTTAAGTCCTAGGATCAATTTGTTAATCGAGATGTAATATACTCCTAATATATATATGGCAATATGCTCTCGTCGTATGCTGGTCACACCGGTTATTGAACAAGTATGAGTATTGCAAAGTTTGTTTTTAATGAGATTAAACCCATCATGTGTGAGTGGGAGATAATGACTCATATACACCCATAAAAGGTATAAGAGTCATTGTTCTTAAAAATAACTACAAAAGGTAGTTGTTTGAAGAGCAAAACGAGATATATATGTATCTGTGTATATGTTTCTGTTGGTTCTTTTTCTATCAAGTGTACAGAAAAACAAAAGAAGATTTCTGCAATTAAAGTTGGTGAAAATGTTCTTTAGTCAGTGGAACTACAACAATAAAACAAGTATGTGTTTTTTTTGTTTTATATGCATATGAAATGATCCTGGTTTTAACATGAGTTACGTGATTATGTTGTTTCTTCATAATCTAACACTATCAATCAATAAAATTTCTCTATGAGAATTCTCTTTAGTTGTCTTTTTGCTTCCGCTTTGTGTCAATTCGTATTACAGCAAAAGGTTCGTGATGGCTCAAGAAGACGTAGCTGAAAGCAATTGACTTCATGATGCAGAACAGGAGTTGAAGGCCTCTATGGAGGCAGTCATTCGGTGCCTACTTCTTCCAATTCAACAACAACTCGAGATATTATGCAGCGTTTGGAGAGGTTAGGGGCTGGTGGCAGTAGAAGGGGTTGTTCCTGACGATGTAGGAATTGGTGACAGACATAGTCATCAACCTATCCCATTTTGACAACCCCCTAAAACTATTTATTCAGATCAGTTATTAGAAATAAAAGTTGATTATAGCAGTTCTGAAGACCAGAACCAACATGGTCAACTTTGCAACCCGAGGAGATTCAATATTTTGGAAGCCAAAATCCTGACTTTAATGAACCACGAAATAACATGGATCTACCTGTATTCCATAGAGGGGCACATTCAGAGGATGACTCTAGCGACGTGGCCGACCTTCCAAAGGTTAAAGAGAAACTAGGTGACGTTCCACACGGTTTATCAACTAATTATGATGTCACGAAGAGAGAAGTGGAGTTGGTATCGAAGAGATCGCTTCGCAGTAATAGGGAGAAGTTTAAGTTCCAAGCTGAGGTGTCTCGACTTACAGATATTATTATCAACTCTCTTTACAGCAACACGGGCGTTTTCCTGAGGGATTTGATATCTAATGCATCTGATGTGCTATACAAGATTAGATTCCTTTTCCTCACTGATAAGGAGGTTTCAGGTGAAGGTGACAATACGAAGCTCGAAATTGAGATCAAATTGGACAAAGAAAAGGAACCTCTTTCAATTCGTGATCGAGCTATAGGTATGACGAAGGAAGATTTGATCAAGAACTTGGGAAACATAGCAAAGTCGGGAACTTCTGCTTCTGTGGAGAAAATGCAGATAAGTGGAGACGTCAACCTTATTAGACAGTTTGGAGTTAGGTTTTGTTCCGTTTATCTCATTGCTGACCAAGTTGAAGTCATTAGCAAACATAATGATGACAAATAATATGTATGGGAGTCAAAGGTCGATGGAACATTTGTAATAATTGAGGACACATGGAATGAACCGTTGGGACGTGGAACTGAGATTAGACTACATCTTATAGATGAAGCCAGAGAGTACTTAGAGCAGAGCAAATTGAAGGATTTGGTAAAGAAATACTCTAAATTCATCAACTTACCAATATATTTGTGGGCTAGCAATGAGGTTGATGTAGAGGTTCCTATAGATAAGGACAAGTCAAGTGATGAAGAGGAAACAACCACTTCTTAGGAAGAAAAGGAATCTGAGAAGAGCTGGGATGATGATGATAAGGAGGAGAAACCCAAGACAAAAACCATGAAGGAGACTAAATATGAATGGGAACTTCCGAATGACGTTAAGGCCATTTAGATGTGGAATCCAAAGGAGGTTACTGAAGAAGAGTACGCAAATTTTTATAAAGCTCTAAAAAAGGACTTTAGTGATAAGAAACCTATGGCTTGGAGTCATTTCAATGCAGAAGGTGATGTAGAGTTCAAGGTTGTGTTGTTTGTCCAACCAAAGGCACCCCCTGATCTCTATGAAAGCTACTACAATAATAATAAACCCAATTTGAAGTTATAGGTTAGACGTGTGTTCATTTCTGATAAATTTGATAAACTTTTGCCTAAATATCTGAACTTTTTGAAGGGTTTTGTTGATTCAAACACTTTACCACTCATTGTATCACAAGAAATGCTTCAACAACACATCAACTTTTTCCTAATATTCTTTGAGGACGAGTCATTTCTCAAGTGGGGGGGTGAATGAGCATGTTAATCATTACGTTTCTTATAATTCCTATTTTGAATAAAATTCTATTTAATGTTTAATTTCTATTTATTAGGTTTCTTTTCAGGAGATAGAATTCTATTTCAATTATAATTTCTATTTATTAGTTTTCTTATTATGAAAGGTTTCTCATTGTATAAAATGGCTTAGAGCTCCCATATTGTTATCAAGTTTTTATCAATCAATAAAATTTCTCTTTAGTTTTCCTTTTGCTTCAACTTTGCATCAGCTTTTTTTTAAGCCAAAACTTTTTTCCTACGAAATTTTAAAAATGTAGCTAATTGTTGAAACATAATTGAGTTTTAATTACAAAAATCGTTTACACTTTTTTTATGTTCTTCTTTTGGTTGCGAAAATATTTTTCGTAACCAAAACTTTTCTCCTATGAAATTTAGAAAATGTAGCTAATAGCTTTAGCAGATATGAGTTTTACCAAAAACAATTTCCTACGAAATTTAAAAAGCGTAGCTAATAGCTTAAACAAATTTGAGTTTTAACTACCAAAAACATTTCATTGCTAAAAATTTTTTGCTATAAAAATTTGTTTACTATGCAAAACGTCGCTGTTAATTATTAACTACGAAAATAAAATTTTAGAGAAACTAAAAGTAGCTAATAGTCTAAGCAAACTTGCAAAATAAAAATTTTTAAATATTGCTTCATTTTGTAACCAAAATATTATCTTTAATTATGATTTTTGAATTATATAGCTAAAAAGCTACTTTTAACTAGAATTAAAAATCTTAGTAAAAGAAAACTTAGCAAAAAGTGATATTTGCGATGATATAAGAAACAACCGTTGTACCTAAAATCAGTGTGCACTCATTTTCAAGGAAGCAAAGTTTGAGCTTGGATGATGATACATCAGTTTCAACCGAGTAAACAAGCTCTGCTGATTGTCATGTTTTGGTCGAGAGGTTCTTGTACCCTTTGGCATTTTCCAAAGATTCCCCTCCAAGATCGTGACACAGAGGTTGTATAAACGACAAAGATCTAATTTGTTACTGTACTTGTACGTGGGCGCGCCATGGAACTGTGGCAAGAGTAAATCTTGTAAGTTCCAGTCTGACAAGAAGGGGCATAGAGACGAGCACTTTGGGCCATTTTGAGACATTTTTAGCAAGATAACTCAAAACAACCAAACTTATTCCTGCTTAATCCCATGTCTGAAATGGATTCAGCCCTTCATGTGATTATTTACGATTCAAACAACGACCTGCACAGGGTTCTCATTCATATATTGAAAAGCACCTGCTATTGGGTGCAGAACCTGAAAATATAATAATTATAATATTTGAGGTTGTGACCCTTGATAACGTGACAAAAGATGATACAAGAGGCTGGCTGGCTGGCTCCCTGTCAACTCTCGTAAGCGGCAGAGGTGTTTTCTGAGAAGCGTTGGGAATGTGTATTGGTTCGAGGGAGAAGCTGTCAGGACTCAGGACCCTAACTGTGACATGCAAATGGAGCAAAACACTAAACAGCAAGGTGATTAGTTGCTGTTTTGAGGTATCGACAGCTGGGTGACAATTCTTTTTCTTTAATGAAGAGAGACTATTTCCATGTAATGTAACCCCACATTTCATGTGTCACGGTTGGCTTGGCCCCCCTCCATTTATGACCAAATGCTCTTTGTCTAGACTTGGATGATTCAATCTTCAGTGCAAGTTTCTATATTTATACGTATATGTAACTAACCTAATGATTAATGATTTACTTGGATTATATTATCAAAAACCATGCTCATTATCTCCTCGTCTTTCTCTTCCATTAATGCTTTACCAAAACTTGCTGAAATCACGAATGTGGATAAGACACTGTTAGAGCTGAGGCTCTCTTTATAACCTGATCTAGAAGATGGGCAATAGAGCGTCTCATCAACCCTTCATTTTGTCAAGGTGAATGAAAGAGACCTCTGTATAATTAACGGTCCCCCAAGCTCTTAGTAGTGCCAAAACCAAACCATTTCCATTCCTTGTCAGGTCTTATCACCACCATCTTTTATCTCCTTCCTTTCCAGTTGTTGTAGCAATGACAGAAATAAACTCGGTCATCAACCATTATCATATCTGATTGTTTGTTTTCCCATATCTCTTACCAAGATCTGTTGCATTTGCGCAAGTGTCACATGATCATCGAAAGACTCAAAAAGGGACTTCCAAAATTCCAAGCCAGACACAGGCCGCTAGACTCTTCCCAAGAAGGGCATGAACCACTACTTAAAGAAATGAACCCGTGAACTGTGTAGTGTACAGTTGCATCCAAAGTAAAATTTTTATGATCAGATCCACAAGTGCCAATATGTCTACAACTAAATTTACAATTACTTAGCACAAACTCATAATGAACAAGTTGCATTACTGATTAGATTGGCAGGTAAGCCATCATTATTGCACTAACCAACCTCCCATTTTTCCAATCATTACATGTATAAATTATTCGTCTACAAGATATTAATATCTTATAAGAGATGAGAGAAGATCATCAGTTATATACAAATTTTTTAATTTTACAAAAAAATATTTTTGTTATTCAAACTCATGAAAGGAATCTAATTAATTGATAAATGAATCAAATTTATGGAATGATAAAAAAAGAGAAGAAGAAGAAAAAGGCATACTGATGCTGATACAGCTAATCATTTCCTCTTTCTGAAAACAACTTCGGTGTCCAGCCCAAACCCATCAACCTTCTTAACCTCTACCAACTTGGATTCTTCAAACAGCTCGATCAGTGGACCCACACTGTACAAATCATTGGCCGAGTACTTATCGGCCCGTCGCGATAACGCCACGTGTAAGACACAAACCCCACCTGGCCTCAGTGTCCGTTCGATTTCCCCGACAAATTTCCACGGGTACAACGCGTGATCAAACACGTTGGAGAACTCCAAGTCAAACGTCGCATTCTCAAACGGTTGTGCATGGAAGTCTCCTTTCACCACAAGTGGCGGGCTCGCCACCAAGTCTATCCCGATCGAGTCCGCCACCCCAACGCGCAGCAGCGCTGCCACCTCCTGACCGACTCGGGCGCCGATGGAGAGTGCCCGTGACGTGTTCGACAGAAGCCCTCGTCGCTTCAGAGACTCGAAGAACTCCGAAAAGACGCGGACTTTGCGGTCCCAATCTCGCGTTTTCCATATCTGACGGAGTTTTGGGTTAAGGGTTTTGTTCAGTTGGCGTTGAACGTAGACACTGTAGTTGGTATATCCCGGTCGGATTCGAAGGTCCTTGTTGGCGGTTGAATTCTGAGGTCGGATTGTTTTGGTGCAGGTCATACGGTGAAGAGGGGTTGTGGTAGCGAGGAAAGCGAGAACGATGAGAGAGAGGAAGAGAGAAAGTAGAAAGGGCTTGAGAAGAAGGGGTAGTTTAGGAATGGAGGTGTCCATCTCTGTATCAATCAATTGACGAAGAGAGATAAAGACTGAAGCTAGACAGCGTATTACGAGGCAAAGTTGTAGCTGCTGTGAGCCTGTGATACAAGTTTACGTGTTTGCTAAGATATATATGCGTGTGTGTGTGGAGAGACAGAGGGATAGAAATGGATGATGATGAGAGGTTGGACAAATTGGAATTTGGAAGATGAAGTTTGAGGATGGGTAAGAAGCAGGAAGAGATAGGTTTTGGGACTGAGATAGACTCTAGTTACCAAAGCTCTAGAGGAGTGGTTTTCTTACGGCATGGTTTTTTTCACTTCTTTTTTCTGTTTTCCGTTTTTCTTTTAAATAAAAAAACTATTTAATTATTAATATTTACGTAATTATATTTTTATTGCTAATAATATATATATATATTACATAAAATTTAAAGATAAATTATTTTAATTTAATAAATTTATTCTCTTATATAATATTTATTAACAAATTATTAATAAAATTATTTTATTTTATTAAGATAAATAATTTTAAAATTAATATTTGTTTTAAACAAATTTTAATTATTAAATCAAATCTTATTTGAAACTTATATATTTTGAGGATATTTTAAATTTTATTATGTTTATGAATAATTATTATATTTAGTTTATTTAATTTAATTACAAAATTAAACAAAATTAAATCATTCATATTTTATAAATAATTAAATTTAATTAATTCAATAAAATATTAAATAAAATTATTGATAATTTTTTTAATTATTAATATATTAAATAAAAAACTACTTTTATCATTTTCATGATTTTTGAAAACTAGAAAAACCAAAATTAAGAACATAAATGAAAAACTAAAATAAAAGAAATTTTTATTAAATTTGAAAATAAAAATATAAAACCAAAAATGAAAACAAACATGCTCTTAACTTATGAATTTTTACCTTTTATTTGATATTAATAAAAAACGTCTATTTTTGTTGCCTTTGTTAATAAATTTTTATAATTGCTATTTTTAAAAGCGTATTAAATAAATTTTAATATAAAATGTATTTTTATATAAAATCATTTAGTTAGTCAACTATTTGGAAATAAAATAATGAAATTAGTTCAATTAATTACTAAAACTTCTTAATGCAATCAATTGATAGGAACAATTGGAGGTGGGGCTATGCTATACTTGTTTAATTATGATTGTTATTCCCATTCTTGGCTTGGTGACCAAAACCAAACAAGAGATGGACGTAATTACATGTGCCCAATAGTGAAGGAGACACCACAATTGTGTTGGCATTCGCATGTCGTATGCTATATTAAACCAAACAAGAGATGGACGTAATCAGATGTGCCCAATAGTGAAAGAGACTCCACCATTGTGTTGGCATTTGCATGTCTTATCGCTGACATAACTAAAATTGCTTAATAATCAGAGTGAAAGAAATACTTTCGACGCACACATCATGTGCGATCATTTAGTGAAACTCCAAATGTGTGGTTTCTTTTATCCAATCCAACCTGAAAATCACCAAACAATTTTAAAAATAGGATCGCTGAGTTCAAGTTCCGGGTTTTACACAACCATAAAAGCAACGTATTAAAGAGTTGCTATATTCCAGATTTCATAGTTAATTTACTAAGCCTTTGAATGAAGATACAGTACTCAACTTATAAATAGATTACTTTCAAAATTTTACCTCTCATCCCAAGTTTCTCGGGGATCATTATCATATCCAAAGAATTAAGATAAGTAAAGAAAAGCTATGAGGAAAGAAAAGGGAAGCCAACGAGTAAAAGTTAATCATCCTAAAACCATAATTTAATTTGTGCATCATTACTTCACAGGATCACAAGACTTGCTTGTTGCCTAAAACTATGTCAATAGAACAAAAAACCAACTTTATACATTGGCTAGGATCATAATGGTCTCCGCATGACGTCCAGAAAAGAGAAAAACATGAGAAGGAATGCAAACATCCCATTATCTATCTATCTATCTATCCGCCTTGGATGAGAAGACCGGTAAGCAAATACATAAAGAGGGATTATACTGGGTAACAACATACATGTGAGAAACGGAAATACAAGGTGTTTTCTCAAGCAGCTGAGACTAGAGCAGGGGACGCACCTGTTGCAGTGGACCCAAATGTTGGCAGAAGCCAACCCTTTTTCTGGGCATACTCTACATAGAAGCCAAATTTCTCCTTTGCATTCGGAATGTCAAGAGCAAGATCGTCAAGGCCATCTCTAATTCGGGTGAAACCTCTTGTCATCTGATTGATAGTGATCAGACCTTCATTGAAACATTCCTGGAGGAGATCCAGCATCCTGTCATTCTTCTTCTCCATAGCCATAACCAGTGCCTTCTTCACCACCTCATGGTAGAAAAAGGGCATTCCAAGATCTCGAATGCATTGGCAAGCTTCACTGACAACACCACCACTTTCATACTCTTCTAAAAGCTTCAATATCTTGTCCTTGGCATCCTCCACAGCCCATCCAGTACCACCTCCCCAACACCTCAAGATCCTTTCACCAGCATGACGGGCAGCAATGAGAGATCTAGCTACATGTACAGTTTCACTCCCACTGCAATTTGATGGAAGCCTGCTGCCTATCTCCTCTAGATTTAGAGGAGCCAAGACATCATCAATCACAGCCCTAGCTAGAAACAGAGAAAGCTCATCGGAAGCATCCAAAATGTCCAGTGCTGTATCTTCCGCAGATTCTAGAAGCATGACAAAGCCATTAACTATATCTTCAGTGGAGAAAATCTCAATGTGAAGAGCAGATAGCAGAACAGATGCCATTTCTTTCTCCCTATTCTTCCTGTCCATTGCCAAGGTAATGAGCTTTTTCAGGAAAACTGGGTTAAACTCAGGCATGCCAAGATCTTCAAGGCTCCGAATCAGTTCTGGAATATCATCAGAGTGAAAATACTCGTGAATTATAGTGACTACCTCCTCCTTATACCTCCTCAACTTTTCATCTTCAATTAGCATATGTCCATTCTCACCGGAGGATTTCAAGAATGACTGATCAAGCCACCCTTGAGAGACTGCCCTGGGTATGATTGATTGGAACAAGGCTTTTGCAGATGGAATGTCAAGAGCAAGATCATCCAGGCTCTCAGCTAGCCGAGAAAAGCCCTTAACCATTTGACTGGAGCTGATCAGACCTTCCTCAGACGCTTCCTTCAGCAGCTTCACAACTAGAGATTCGGTAGCTTGAATCTCCATGGCAAGAACCAGAGCTCTCTTGACAACCTCATGATGAAAGAATGAAACCCCTAATTCCCTTATACACCTGCACGCCTCAAAAGTATCACCATTCTCTACATACTCCCTCAGTAAATCTGCAATTTTATTCTTTACTTCCTCAACAGTGGTGTGAGTGCTACCACCCCATTTCCTCTCCACAAGTTCTGCATGATGCGGGGCCGAAAGATAGCTCTTCTCAGCAGTTTGAAGGACCTCAAACCCTTTAGATGATTGAGGAATAGTCTTCTTTGCTCTAGTGAGGAAAGCTGGAGGTAGGATCTCATCAACCACAGCACGAGCTATAAATAGAGCGAGTATGTCAACTGCATCAAGTATGTCTACTGCTAGATCATCTGCAGATTCCAGAAGTATGACAAACCCATCTCTTATCTGGGATGGATTTATAACATCTGCATAAAGAGCAGATAATAAAACTGAAGCCATTTCTTTCTCCTTATCATGCCTGTCCATAGCCATGGAAACAAGCCGCTTAATAAAGTAAGGATGATATACACTAGAACCAAGTTCTCTAAGGTCAGACGCTGCAACTTCTACGTCACCAGTACTAAAGTACTCCTCTATTATGGAAATAACAGCCTTTTTGTACTCATCAAGTGGATCTGTGATGGTTGCCCCAACAAGCTGATACGGTTCCTGAGCAAGTGAAAAAAAAAGTCAAGAAGAAACTAACGGAAGCAAGGTCAAGAACCATATGTAAAGTCAAGCGGGCTATGATAGACAAAATCAACACGTAGCGTAGATTTAGAAGCATAAATGTTGTAGACTACCCGACAAGACCCAGGATGAAAACAGTCAAAAGCTGCAATTACCTCTCCACTGTCATAATTAGGATCATTCCGGTCAATTTGTGAATCACCATCAGTGTCCATTAGTTTCCCCCACGTGCCCTTACCCCCACCGCCATCTAAACATCAATTAATATGAAAATTAATTAACGTAAAGAGAATGGATATCATTTTTCAAATGCATTATCAAAAACCTTGTATGTACAATGCAAAATGCACAAAAGAAAAAGAAAACATGGGCAATTGACAATAAGCTATCCACAAGGGACAAAGAAAAGTATACGTAACTAGCCAGACACGTAACAAATTGAATCCGCAAAGGATGGGAAAAATTTGAAACTATAACAAAAGATGTAACATACAACGGAGGAAAGGAACTTTGCAAGTCATTACTGCACTCAGTTCAAACACAAGTACGGAAGCCAAAACTCATTACCAGCTCTAAAACATCAAACGGAAACCAGTCAGACAAAACCAAAATCAACAAGAGCTTATCTACCACACCACAATATTATGATGGAAGGGATACCGTTAGCTAAAATATGCTAATAATAGCAAGAAACAGACTAGCTATAGCATCATAAGAACTCGAAATAAGTCCGAACCATCATCGACAACCTCTACAAAATCATGGTAGGCATACAGCCGAACAGACTCACCCTTTTTCACACGTACATACTTCCCAGAGTGTGACCTTCGCACATGCCTGACTGCAATCCCTGCATTAGGTGCCCTTCCAGCAGCAGGAACTTTTATGTGATGCTCAGAAAGCAATGCCGATGGGGATTTAGGGGATGATGACAAAATCTTTGGGGAAGACGACAAGTTCTCGACATTCAGGCTTGCTATTTTCAACATTTCCCTCTGTTCATCCGTCAGAAATCCCTCACTCGACGCCATTTACACTTTGCCAAGGTTACTGCCTAAATCTAAATCACAAAAGAGGAATTTACTGAGTTAATTAGTCGTTATAAAGACGTCACAAGCTTCAGTTCTGCTCTCAACATATAGTTCCTCAGCAAAAAACCAGAACGCTTCAGGGACAGACCAATCAAACAAATCACTTGAAGTTAAAAAAAACACAGGTTTAATTAAAAAGCTATAAATAGTTAAGAACTGGCCATTAAACGGTTCCTAATTTTTCTAAAATCATTAAAAAAAGTTAAAAGATTGACCACACTCAAAAAGTTTATCTTCCTCTCATTTTCCTCCTATCAGCACAGCCAAACATATCGCCAGAACATTCGAGAATAAGAGAAAAGAAAAATCCATACATATGATGAAACCTGAGAGGAGAACCAGATAGAGGAAAGGAAACCTGTACGGAAAGGATTGAATTCGAAAACTTCTGTGCTTGGCCCGGATCTCGAGCCAAGACAGGGACAGCAGCTATCGGATCTCCAATCGGACTCTGGAGATCCGAACCGACACGACGAGCAAAACCCTAGGTCAAAAGACTTGAAGCTCCGGGTGGGTTGACGGTAAAAAGATTATGGACATATAAATAGAGAGAGATAAACTGGATGAGGATGAAGAAGAGAGGAGAAGAAGCCAGAGGGTGCAGGATATTTATAGGGAGGCTGCGGTTACGAGTACACGTCAGCGCAGGGGTGTTTGGGTATTATCGGTTGGGTATCCACGTGGCATTAAGTGTACAGGCCGTTGCCTGTCTCTTGCTTCCACCCTGCTACAGATTTAGGGTTTTTCTTTTTTCGGGTCCGAATCACCAAAATAGCCTTGTAAAGTGCTCTCTACTACGATTATTAAATATTTATTTCTTATTAAATGTAGAATTTACCACTCTCACTGCCCTTTCAAACCCTAATTTCACCTCGAAAGCACTCTCCTCTCACGGCTCGCCCTTCGTCGAACTTGTCACCACTCACCGTCCGCTGTAAGCCCGTCACTGCCATGAAGTCATCGAAGCTTCAGTGAGGATCTGCTCTCTTTGGAGTGCCTGTGTCTTTGCGATCAACAAACCTCCAGGTCTGTTTTCTCTGCACTCGGATTTTCACCCGAGGTACGCTTGCGCTCTCTGATTATCTCTTCCTGTTATCGATTCCTCAATTTTAAGCTCTTCTCTTGCTTCAGTCTGGCTATGTTGCTTGTTTAACGAATGATTTAAGAGCTTGATGACCGTTCTTTGATGTTTAGCTCTTTCTCATGAAGTTTCTAGTTTTTTGACCGAGTTTCAGCTCGTATCGCTTGAAACATTACGGTACTTCGCCGAACTTTGACGTTGAAAGTTTTTTTAGGAAAATTAATTCGTCCGTCTTTGAATTTGTACTTCTAAACTTAGTGTAATAGCGAGAATTTATCGATTTTCAAGTGTATTACCTCTGAATTTCACTACAAAAACTAATCGCCGACGAGTTTTCTCTTCACTGAAAGTTGTTTCTTGTCTTATTCTCTTACTAATAATATCTAATTCTTTATTATTCTCATTTTTACTTTTTATTTGCGTAATAAATCATTTTTGAAAAATCAAGTTCAAGTAACTCCTCGATATTTTCCCTTTTTTTTCTTGGGTTTTTTCCTCTTTTGGGATCTGACAGCTGATATGTTTTTTATTGCGACCAAGGTTTTGTTTTTGTACCGTACCGGTCGAGTACGAAATCGTGTTGTTTGGTACCGACTATCGGTACCGGCCTGGACGATTTCGACTGGTACCCCCGGTATTTTAAATAGCAGCCGGTCGCTTAAATTTTAAAATTTTAAGGGACTTATCTAAGAAAACTTTAATTAAATAACAAGACTATGGTTATTTGTACGCAGTGGAATAAATCTTTGGACAGATAGAAGCAAGCAAGCGAACGTGTGGATCGTACGGTCGCCGGTAGATATGGGCACAAGAGAGGTATACGAAGAGAAACTACGTAGTGGACATTTATACCACGATCCTACCATCAACCCTGGTCTCGGCACTCCTCGTTGTCCTCGTTGTCTTGCTCTCGTCGACCCTAATTCTGTAAACTATTCGATCTCTTTTTAATTCTTTCTTTAGACACACACTCGTATGTATTGATTTTGAGTTTGCGTTTGTTTTTGTTCTGTTTAGGGAAAGGGAGAATGGACTATTACTTCTGTTCTACATGACGCCACTGCTGTGGTCACTCCTCTCTCTCTCTTTTTCTTTCCTAGTTATTAGTTATTACCTCTGTCTTCTGTTTGATTTTCTATTATTTTATTTTTTGAAATTGATTTTGATAAGAAGAAAGATAAAACCCTCTAAATATGAGTGGTAGCAAATTGGCAATTTTGGTTAATACTTGAATTTGGAAATCTGGGGTCTTAGTCATTGATCAGCTTATGGCAGTTTTAGTGCAATTTATGAGAACCCAGTTGTTTTTAACCAACGTAATCGTACTTCATATCTGATTGATTTTGCAACTTGTAAAAACTCAAATTGTGTTTGTTAATGAAATTATTTCATTTTATTTAGTGAATGGCTGGTCATTATCAATGGTTCTGCTAGTAAAATCCTATGCCTAGGTAGCAAACTCTTTATGTCGCTGTTGCAAGTTTTAATTCTAACTGATTTTTGATTTTTGGTTTTTTAAATAGGCTGGCTCGGGTATTGGTGGATTGCTTAGTGCAATTCATGGTTTCAATACAGGTTTTATTCCAATCATTTTTGTTGGTAAATCTATACCTTCTTGTTTGCGCAATTTTTAATCTTGTTATATTTCAGGGATCCCATTGCTTCAAAATCGCCTCAAGGGACCAAAGTGGCTTCCTTTTATAGTTGGAGTACTTACTGCCCTTCCCAATTTTTATTTCTAGGGTTTCAGACCCGCAAGAGCTATTGCTTGTTTAGATTCGTGGACTTCTTCTTGACCTAACTTTATGCAATGTACTACATTTGTTGGCAGCTTCCTCCACTGCTTGCAGTTTCAGGTGCCACTGCTGCTTTTGGAGGTACTTCTTGACTCTATTATCCTATCATTATATAATTTTGCATATCCTTTATCTTGATTCCTAGATTTAGTTTGTTGCATGTACCAAGCTTGAAGACTTTCATTTAAGCCAATGCCAACTGCAATCTCATAATTTTCTTGGTTAAAAAAAATTAGGAAATGCAGCATTTCAGTGTGTTCGGAAGACTTCAATGAGTTCGTTTAAAATAGTTGACATAAATTCACAATTTATTTCTTTTATGTGTATGGTTCTTGTAGTTCCAATCCTGTATTAAGATTTTTTTTTCTCAATTTAGAACAAGGGCAGGGACTTTTATTGGTGGAATAAGGTCAATCATGTATTGGTGGAGTAAGGTCAATCATGTATTAGTGGTGAGGCATGGAACTTCAAAAATAGATATCTGAACGAAGACTTACCTCTGGAGTCTATAAGATGGCCAGAAAATAGAGCATGTCTGACTTGGTTTGAATAATTAGGCTCTGAAATGTATCTTAATTTTGCTATGAATAAGTGGTCTTTAAAAATGTAAAATCATGGACCATATTCTTCTATCATTTAGCCTGTAATGTGGAATTGGAATATCAATCATGTGCATAAACCATAGGTTCCATGATCATTAATTCACCATAAGCTATCCTTTTTGTAGCTGGATTTTTTGTGGGAAATGTGCAACCATACTAAGGTGAGAGAACCATGCATTTGACTTTAGTGTAGTGATAAAGGGCTCCTACAAGAAATGATAATAAAATTAACCAAAGGACTTATTTTAACGTCTTTAATCTCTTTTCGCGGTGGAACAGCTAAAAATTTTTGTGGAATAGGGATCCAAAAAGAGCTTCAAGTATAATAGTGAAAAAAAATGAAGCTTACTCAATATTAGCATGATCAAATAGGAATAATCTATTCTGTTGCTCATACTATGATGCAATATGTATGACTTTCTGTATAATATCCATCAAGTTGCATGACTGTCCAAAAATGCATTAACTTCTTATGTTTGTGCAACCTTATTTGGTTAGAGTGGCAAATAGTATAATCTTTTCTTGCTTCTTATAATTATATAAATATAAGACATCATTAAACATCGTGATGCTATCAATGTAACTTGCAGTTGTCTTGTTAGTTCTTAAGAACTCAAGAACTATATTTTCATTTGTGAGAAGTTATTGTTATCTTCACTTGATCGCCTTTGTAATATTTTTTAGTGGCCAATGATTTTCTGCAACACAAAAAACTAATGGGAATCCCTTGCAAGTTCACTGCCTCATTCTAGCAAAACTAGTGGCTGATGGAAGTCTTGGTTTTGAGAGTCTTGGTGGGGGAATGTGTTCAGTGATTTTTCTACTGTTGAAATCGTAGCAAAAAATGTTGATTTTGTCACTTGTGAGTGTCATTTGATTTCTTCATCCTGAGAATTTGAAAAGTTAACAGGGTCATAGATTGATTCATCTTCCAGGAAGGAAAAATAAGCTTGAGAGGCTTGTTAATTGATAAGTTGTCATCTTAGGCAGTGGCATAGTATATAAAATAACAAGGTACAAGTTTGCGGGTGGTGGAATGGGCTTCTGATTTCCACATAAAAGTTATCCTTGAATTTTGTCGGTCTAGGATGGTGGAAACAACCCCATCAGCTTGAGGCTTTTTTCCCCTTTGGACCAGGGAATAGACCTTATCGGTAGTGGACTGGTTGAGGTGGAATGCGAATTTGTCTGCTCAGAGTTGACGGTTAAGATTTTGACCTGCCTATTATTTTAGAGCTTGACATATAATATGCTAGCACCATAACATGGCATCTGAACATTTTAGGCTCTTGGCCACAATTTCCTTCTTATTGATGCTTCCGTCAATGACTTCTTTTGTCATACAGGGATGTGATTGATTTTTCCTTAATTTAGTTTCGTGAAGAGAAATCTCTTATTTAGATCATCAACTTGTGGAGCCCTTCGTGCTCCATTTATAAGCAGTTGAGAGTATTTCACGTGCCTTTTGATTCTTGCTTTTGGTCAAGTGAAGCTAATCTTGTTGCCAAATTTTCGAATTTGAAGGGTATATGCTTCCAAGATTTGCTCAACTCACTGTAACATCCTATTATGCTACCTCGAGTGCCTCACACCATGTTATTTCTCTCCTCACTCGGCGTATTGAAGAGGCCCATACGTCTCAGCTTCATCAAGAAAAGCAAAAATGATTTCTTTCAGGTGGATATATTATTGTATTATCCTTGCTACCTCAATTTTGTTAGAAAGGTTATACATGGGCCGAGATGGGCAAACTGGTAGATGGGTAAAATTATGACTTCTGCAACGCCCTTTTGTTGAATAAAAAACTTTTAAGTAACTGTAAAATATTTGTCTTACTGATATAGTAAGGTGGATTTGGGTGCTTCTGGGATTGAGATCCTCTGTGCCTATTTTTGGTGTGCCCCCTGTGTCCTATCAATCTCAACCACTCAATAAACGGGAGAGAGAAAAAATAAGTGGTTGAGATTGATAGGGCATAGGAGGCACACTAAAAATGGGCACAGAGGATCTTAATCCACGCTTCTGACCTGCATGATGCTAGACGACGGATCGCATATCACGACAAAGGAAGTGAATGATGCCATGTTAAGCCTCTGATTTTTGAGTTGCTAGATATATTCTCATAAGCAAGTGAATGATGCTATGTTAAGCCTCTGATTTTTGAGTTGCTGGATATTCTCATAAGCTTAGACCTGTGTTTTGTTTTGAATCACCAAAATAGCCTTGTAAAGTGCTTTATATTACGATTATAAGATATTTATTTCTTATTAAATTCAGAATTTGGGATAAATCATGTAGGTGAGATGTTTCATATCGTAATTTGATTTTAATAATAACTTTTCCTAAATAATTTAAAATTTTATATATTTTTAATTTTTATTATTGGCATTTTTAATTAATTTAAAATTATTTTAAAATGTGGTATAAAATTTAGAATAAATATTTCAAACTTGATTAAAATTAATCACTATGGATTAAAATATCTAGAATTTCGTAAAGCTTAAGTGGACATTCAACTTCATATCAAAACACATCCACCTTTTATTACCAAAAAAAAAAACACATCCACTTTCTTATCAAAACTAATTAGATTCGAAAGAATCGAATTTTTTTGTTGAATACGGAATTTCGGGGATCGGAAGGGCAAATTAGATTCCAAACAATCGAATTTTTATGTTGAATACGGAATTTTGGGGATCGGAAGGGCAAGTTAGATTCAAAACAATCGGATTTTTTTGTTGAATATGGAATTTCGGGAATCGGAAGGGCTCCTGTTTGGCGCTCAATTGAAGACGGCGAGGCGCAGTAGTTGCCCGCAGACAAAAGAAGGAAGAAAATAAACAAGAAAGGAAGGTTGCGGACTGTTTGGATTGGTTTTTAAGTCTTGGGTACAAACGAAGCCATCTTCAGTCTTTGGTTTGGTCTTCTTTTCAAACCCCAAGTCTCTGTCCTCAGTTTCTGTACAAGGTAGTCTAGCATCGATCTTTTTCTATGTATATACTCTATTGGGTTTTATTATTTTGGAGTTCTTCTTTAATTTTCATGTGAAAGATTGGTTCTTTAAGACCACCGGCTTTAGTTTGATGATATGTAGTATGATTGGATCTAGTCTTGTTCATGTGCTGATGATCTGTGGCTTGTCTTTGATTGCTTGATCTGTAGTTCCTGAATGTAGATCTGTGCTGGATTGTCATTTGGTTTTGATAAAAGATTCTTAGTTTCACTTCATAATCGAGTTCATTAGCTGATGTTTGTATGTGATTGAAAATGAAGTAACTTGTGCAGAATCAAGATTCAGATTTTGCTTTTCTGGGTGATGAATTGTTTAAATTTTTATTCTTTTGGAGATAAAAGTAGTTAAGTTTTGTGGAAATTTTGGTTGGCGATAGTGTTGATCCTGATAAATAACGACATTCACTCCTCTTTTTAAGTATGTTTCTTGATTAAGGAGTCTCTTCTATTACGGTGTTTCTTGGGTTTTGTGTTTTTGAAATTTATGTTCTTTATGCATTTTTTGGTTTTGATATTAGCTTCTTTGTGTGATTTAAGGTTGAATGCTTTCTGGATTTTATTATTTTGATCTTTTTTTATTTGATATTGTTGAGTTTATGTTAAGATTGAATTTTTATGCCTAATGATCTTATGGCTATCACATAAATGCATTTTTCATCCCTATAAGAATCTATGTAAACTAGCTCAAAGTCTAGGGAGAGTGGAAAGTCCAATGACCTTATTAACAAAACTTGGAGGAATATGGTAGCTCCATCCTTATTGCTTGGAAACCTACCCATTTTTAGTCTACAGAAGTTAATGGTGTGATTACTCCTCTAGAAATGTTTCAAGCTAGTGTTAGAGCTTGTTCATGTACACTCGTTGGCTTTTTCCTCGAGACCAATTGGGGTAACAAAAGCCTTTATAAAACTCTCCTTACTGAAGATGATTCTTTTAATTTGAGGTTTACAAGCAAGAATAGTTTAAATAAGGTTAGGCCTTTTAGTCCTTAGCACATTAGTGGCTAGCCAATGTTCATTCAAAAATGGAGGTCAAGAATGAAGCTTGATAAGTCCATAATAAAAAATATACCTCGGTTTATTAATTTCCACAATGTCCAAGGGCTTAGCTTCCTTGTTGGCTCGATTGGAAAACCACTATGCTTTGATAATCCCAGTACTAAATTGGGTAGAATCTACTATGCAAGGATTTATGTTGAAGTAAAGACAAATGAAGAACTTCCTAGGAGCCTACCTTTAATGAAGCTAAATGAATTCAATGAGTTACGCAAATATGAGGTTTGACTCTCTTACTCTTAGATGCCCAAGCAAAGCAATAAAGTTTTGAGAGCCATTGGGAAGATCTTTGCTATAAGAATTTATTATGAAATCATGGGTATTAAAGATCTTGATTTGAAAGATGTAAGCCAGGAAACAACCAACAATAAGGGGCAGGGGATAGTTAAGCTTGGAAATGTCAATACAAGTAACATGAAGAATAATGTGTCCATTTCTAACGAAGATGACAAGCAAAAGATTAATGTTGATACAAATATGAATATGGGGAATAAGAAATGCTCTAAACCCTTTAATAACAACTACCCTTTTCTCTTTGGTAAGGAAGCTGAAAAACCTAGACTGGTGGTAGAAGAGGATTTATCACAGGATAGACTAATTAGATCAGAAGAAAGGTTAATGGGCTCTCCTAACTTCTCTAAAAGCAAGTCAAGTAGGAAAAGAAGAAACCCCAAAACATAAGGTTGGTAATCTTACTCCTCCTAAGTTCTAGTCGGCTCTATATAAATAAAAAAATAGGATGTAGTTAGATACCTTTAGAGACTTTTGGAATTTAATTAAAGGATACTAATCTTTAGCCGATATGAAGGTTTGGAACTTACTAGTAGCTAGATCTATTCATTAATATCACAAAATGCTTGGTTTACTCATCATCTCTGGTTTATTTTTGTTTATTTAGTCCAATGCTACGCCTCTGGATGGGTATGGAATGCCTTCTGACAGAATTGGGTTATAAGAATGAACCTAGATTAAGAATACGTTGATATTCTGTACCTAAATTATAGGGGTAAATTTTTTTTAAAAAAAAAGGTTTTTAAAAGTTACCCAATTGGAGGATTACTACCTGGCTCTAAATAATCAGGGTTTGTATAATACAATCCCTGATTTCTCAACCTTGAAGGATAGCTATTTGAGAGGAATTGGCAAAATAGAATGTATTTAAACCTTGCAAATGCACATATAAGTGACATATTTGACATGTTCAAGATGAGATTCATTCT
>JANQAP020000224.1:2220799-2234835 GCA_026874005.2 Erythroxylum coriaceum | reverse complement strand
TATGTTTGTGGTTTAAAATAAAAGAAAAATTTTATACCGATTTCTGAGTGATTGAGTGCTCTAGCACACCACCCTCGTGGGGCACGAGCTCGGACATCACCCATCGATGTTGGGTTTGGGTCTTGCGGGATTGGGGTGCTACATTTTAATATAGCTACTCCTACGGGTGTATACATGATGTCAATTGCAAATTCTTTCATAGATGCAACGATCGAACATTATTTGTTTTCTTTTATGGACTGCTATTCTAGTTATAATAAAATTTTATAGCCGAAAATGATTTTTCCATAATGACTTTTGGGTGTCTAGGGTTAATAATGACATTTAAGTGAGTTGTAATGCCTTTCTATTTAAAAAATACTGTAGTCACTTATCATAGGTCTATGAATGCTTCCTTTCATAATTTGATAGGACATTCTTTTGAAGTTTACATAGATGATATTATCATGAAATAAAAAAGAGTGCAGATCATATTTAGGATTTACGAGAAGCCTTTTGTAGGATTAGAATGCACAAATTGAAGTTGAATCCCCTAAAGTGTGTTTTTGGAGTAAAATTAGGAAAACTCCTGGGGTTTTTAGTTCACAATAGAAGAATTAAGCTAAATAAAAATAAAGAAAAAACCATTCTTGAAGTGAAACTGCCCCAGAATAAGATGAAACCTTAGAAATTTCTAGACTAAGTGAACTACGTAAAAAGTTTTATTGCTAATATGGCAGGAAAATCAAAAGAGTTTTTAGACTTATTAAGGTTGATGAATTATAAAGAATTCTAGTGGGAAGAAATGAATTAGGCAGCATTTGACAATACTAAGGAATATTTAACCAAGCCTCCAACACTAATGCCCCTCAAAAAGGAATTTTGTTAAAGTTATATATTTTCTCTATAGAAGAATTTATAGATGTCTATTGGCTTAGAGTAATGAGGTAGGCTATGAACAAAGTATCTATTATTTGAACATAATTCTCACTTTAATTGAAAAGAATTATAAACTCATCGTCCAGTTATATTTGGCATTATATTTTGCTTATTCAAAACTAAGGCATTATTTGTTGCAAAATAAAGTTTATATGGTTTCACAGACTAATTTAATGAAATTCATGTTGAATATGACAATTATCTCAAAAAATATTAGGAAATGACTTATGACTCTTATATACTTCAACTTGGTATATTACTTACAAAAGTCTAAAAGGTTAAGTGCCAGTCAACTTCTTAGTAAACTGTCCCTTAATTAAGGTGTAAAAAGATGTGTAACATTTAGTTCTCAATTATGAGAAGAAGCCATGGGAATTGAAATTTGATAGGTCTAGTACTACAAAGTCAGTTGTTGTTGGAGTAGTCATAACCATACAAAATGGGACAACTCCTTTAAAATGGACTTCCTCTGCCCTAAAAATCAGGCAAAATATGAAGGATTAATCATTGTACTAGAAATTTTAGTTGATCTTGGAGCCAAAAAAGTTCTTATCAAGGGAGATTCTCAATTGGTATTACACCAAATGGTAAGAGAGTATAAGTGCATGAGTTTGACTTTGTCACCCTATTATATTGTCACTGTTCAATTGGTAGAATTCTTTGATGATATAGAATTTCAGTATATTTTGGAAGTTAAAAATTGGGAGCCAAATGAGCCATCAAAAATAATATCTAGGTTGAAAAAGTTCAAAGATTTTGTTTATAAACATATCATGGTACAAAGGAGGTCTCAACTATCCATTTATAAAAAGGGAATTTCCCTATAAGTTTTTAATATCAATAAAGAAGTCGCCTAGTATTGGATAATAGAGAGCAAAAATGTTTTGAAAATCCTGACAAGAAAGTACCTTTCAAACTTTAGCAATATGTATTTAATTTTATGGTGATCGAAGGAATCTTATATTTGTCAATGTGATAGTGGACTTCTTTTGAGATGTCTTAGGATGCCTAAGGCATTAACAGTAATGAAACAAGTTCATGGATGGGTATATGGAGCATATTAGTTTGGAATAAAGATGAGATGACTTATACAATGATATGGTTATTATTGGCCATCAATTTTGAACGATTGTATATTATACGCCAGAGGATGTGAATCTTGTAAAAAGTATGCAAAAATTAAGTGAATTCCTACTTCTAAGTTACATTATATAATCAAACTATAATCGTTTATAGGATAAGCCATTGATCTCATTTGGAAGATATATCCACCATCTTCAAAAGGCCATAATTTCATTCTATTAGTCATATATTATTTTACTAAATGGATGGTAGCTTAACCTTTGAAGAAGGTTGATCAAATAGTTGTAGTTAAATTCATCATAAAACATATTATTTCATAAATTTGGAATTCCTAAATTGATAATAATTGATCAAAGAAACATGTTTATAGGCCAGGAAGTTAGGGATTTTGTTAGAGATTATGGGATAAATTTGCTAAATTTAACTCCATATTATGCTCAGGATAATGATCAAGTTGAAACATCAAACAAAATAATTATCAAGATCCTAAAAAATTCATTAGAGGAGAATCCTAGAGAATGATATAGAATTATGTAAAAAAACCTTATAGGCATATCATACTTCTAAACTTATTGCTACAAGAATTAGCCTTTTTACTTTACCCTATAGACATAATGTTGTTCTTCATATGGAAGTGGTGGTTCCATCCTTGAGAGTAGCCTGGCAAAATTATTTGGAAAATTCTAAGTTTTCAAAACGATATTAATATAATTAGAGGACTTATTTGACATGCAACTTTAGGCTTTGAATAATATGATTATTCAAAAGGAAAATATGGAAAAATTCTATGACAAAATAATTTGTAAGTAGTAGTTCTGGGATGGGTTAGTGTGAAAGTTGATAATCTTGCTTAGGATAAAAGGTAAAGAATGTGGTAAATGGTCTCCAAATTGGGGAGGGCCATTTAGAATGCATAGACTCTTAAGTGGTAATGCCTATTGATTAACTAGTTTAGAGGGAGAACCTCACTGGTGTTTCATTAATGGGAAGTATTTGAAGCCTTACGTACCTACCTTTTTTGAAAAGTCTGAGATAAAGGAACAATGGTGAATTCTCAAAAATCATATAGCATTTGTCCAAAATAAACATTCATGGATAGAGTTCAAAATATAAAACTAAAAGTTGACAAATTGAAACAAAGAAGAGAAGTTCAGATTTGGTCCAAATCAAAGGATCGAATTTCACCCCATTGATTGATACATATAAATTGGTCCTCTTTGGCTTGTTGGACCTATTGTTTCTAGATTCTGACTTCATCCTTCAACAGCACCAATGACTTTTCTAACTCTGTAGTTATTTTCTTGACTTCATGAAACTCTCGATTAAGTCGTTATCCATCCTATTTGAGAGCTTCTTGCTTCTCTCTAATCAATTTATAACATGTTCATGATTAACATCCTCATATTCTAAAGAATCAAATTCGTTTTTCAGCTTTTGAATTTTTTTAGGAGATTTTTGCCTTTACTCTCCTTTGCATTATATCTATATGACGTTGGTGGGAGAGGCTTAATTTTTAGAGTACATGACCTGATCATGGCAAGAATTCTTGAAGGAATGAAGACTTTTTTCAGTTTTAGTAATGTCCCTTAATAATATATGACTAGGTAGTGGAGCCAATATATAACAATATGCTCAAGAGAGAACTATATTGAATCTCAGTCAAGAATTGCAACTCTTGTTACATAATGAGTCTCAAAGACTCCTTGAATCTTAATAGTTCTCCATAATTGATTGTTGGTGCATACTAAAGGGAATATCGGGAAAGAGATTTTAGGGAACTCAAGTCTAAGATTTCTTTTAAAGTTGCCTTTATAGTCCAGATATCTTTTTCCTACAAGATATAAAATAATTTATTAGCAGGCTAGCGTATTTTCGTGTAAAATAAAGAAATTCTTATTTTAACTCTAGTGAAGTAACCTCAATGATCTTCGATTAAGGAGAATTCTTAGTTTTTCAAGATTCCAGTTCTAGAGGAAGGGAAGGATTAGGAAGGTTCGACATAGTGTTATTTGTAAAAAAATAGAAGATAAAAAATGGAATTCTTAATGGAAAGAGAGGAAAAAGTAATAAAAGGAAGTTTCATACCATCACTAATGTCCTTAATAACTTTTCCAAGCATAGAATTAGTCCCTCAACAGGGAGGGTATCTTTAGTTGCAATCCCTGTGATCTTGGTTTCTTCAAGTAATTTAGTGGAAGAATGAGTAGACGTTTTAGCATAACATTTTGGGATTGGAGTTTTTGCTTTTTTAGAACTAGAAATCGCAAGGGACTTCTTTTTAAACTTTCTTTTGGGAAAAAGATTTATATCCACTTCTTTTTAAAAGGTAGCCTTTTTTTCTTCTCTATTTTTAGTATCCAAGATTCTAAAATCTGTAATGATAGGATTTAAGAATGAATGCTAAAGAGAAAAAGATACTTGAATAAGAGGAAATACCTCTAAAAAAGATAAAATCCAAACAGGTAACTGAACTCTAAAAGCTTTTTAACTACCAAGAATGGTAAGCTTGTGTGTCAGCCAAACTAGTGGAAAAAATCTTACATTTTAGAATGCAATAATGGTCAAAGATTTCTTGAAGGTAATTATCATTAATAACACTTACCTCAAAAGGGACTCCCACTTAATAGTCCAAAAAATGAATAGTAAGAAGAATTTCTAAAGAAAGGCTAAGTTACCTACTCTAGAGGTAAGTAAGGTGTACTTTAAAATCTAATACTGTAATGGAAGGGCCAATTTTTAGAGCTTTATAACCACTAACAACAAAAACTCTAAGATTGGTATAGATGAGAAAATTTTTAAGATAAATAACCAAAGAAGATTATTTAAAAGATTTAAAAATTATAAGCTAATATGGTCTAGTGGAGAAGTCTTCGAAGGGTTCATCTGATCCATGGAGATAGACTTTAAAGATAGCAGAACATTGAAGATGTCTTTAGAAAGCTTGTTATAAAAACTAGTGGATAGACAAAAACCAAGAAAATCAAGAAATCAAGGGTCTAAATGTAGATTTACTAGACTCTTATGAAGGTTGGAAGAGGCTTAGCTATAATAGAAACCATTTCAAGCTTTATAGTCTATGTGTAGAGGTAAAATTAAAGAAATTGAAGGAAATTTTAAAAAGTACAAGAATTAGAGACGTACACCTATGACATTCAATTTCGCAATGTCGGCTAAAGAAGAGGAAAATGCATGATGAGAAGAAGCCATGATTATGGAGAAGTATGAGTGAATTTGTAAACAAATAATAATGAAGTCAAGAGAGAGGATATAGAGTGTTTGAAATTTGAGATGGTAAAGAGAGAAGAAATGAGGATAATTTGTAATTAAAAAACGGTCGAATTTTAAGGGAATAGAAAAAGTTTGAAATTTAAAAAAAGATTTTATATCTTTTGTAATGGATGGAAGACTTTCAAATGTGAAAGACCTTAATGTGATTATTGGGTCTGACTCTCCTTATCAGTGAAAGATTATCTAGGATTTGGGAAAATCCTCACTTCTTAATTATAAATTCTTTCTGGTTCTAAAATGCCTTCTTATATTATGTTTTTTAAAAAAATCTGCGAAACTTTCTCTCTGTCCTAACTTTTCATCTTTCAATTGAAGCTCCATCGCTAAATTTTACATCTGTGATAGGCTGCCAATTTGACTACGGTGACACCCAAATAGCTCATAGTACTCGGAGTTTCCTTCAAGCATTGACAAATCCTTCTAATTCTTAGAACTCAAATCATGCTTTTGGCTTTGCAATTGAAGATCCACTCCTGTGCCCAACCTTTGGCCTGCATAAAGGAGAAATAAAAATCAAATTTCTGTAGTCTTTCATCGATAAATTCTTACAACCATATCTATTTGCACTAGTTGGGAAATTCTCTCGAGGACGCCCTCCTCTTGAAATCATCTGAAAATTTTTCAAAGCCTATGGCCTCATTAGCTCCTTCTCTATAGGTTTACTAGACACTAGATATATTATTATCAATTTGACCAAAGGAAAAGATTTTTGGAGAATTTACTCTCGACGCCTATGGTACATCTCTGGAAAACCTATAAGAATTGTTGACTAATTTTGCAAGTTTTACAATTTATATCTTTTAAATACCATAAGTCCACAGGTCATGATTTGCAGCATGTGAAGGGTCGATCCCACGAGAAAGGTGAACTAATCTAATCCTAAGTTATCTAAGCCTAGAAAATTAATAAATTGAAAATAAAACCATATAGGAAAGTAAACAAATAATTGTTAAGATATTAATTTGCAAAATTAACTCAACAAAATCAAATATTGAGCACTAACAATTTAACAATGGGAAATCACACTAGAGAATTCACCAAATTATGAGAGAAGGATTTATCCTATCATCAATGATAACCTAATCACTTTTGTGTTATTGGGGTGTTGATTCTAAACTATTGTAATGTGAATTACTCTCTCTTGAGTTATAATCATTAAGCCCTAATTAATAAACCCTAATCAAGTTGAGTCATTGTTATCTCTTGATTAACTATCGATCCATAACCTAATCAATTCTTAACCTTTCTAATAAACTACCGGGTTTCACATAAGATCTCTCTCCGTATAATAACCGATGAGATTGATTGCGTGGTGTATTGGATCATCTAACTCTCATTAACATGTCCCAATTATTTTGCAGTCGACTCACCCTCTTGGTTTGTTGCCGAAGCATGAAGATATAATAATCAATCACAACACCTAATCAAAATAACACAAAACGACTACATTAACATTGAATCAAGGTAAAATCTTGAAGAAAAAGTTAGAATATCTTAATCAAAATCAAATCCGTAAATATATTCGTATTCATCTTAACATTGAAAGAAAATGAAAACAAAGATGAAAGAAATACACGTGGAATGGGGATTGGGACACCTCGGGAAAGCAACAGCTGCAAAGACCCATTTCTTTCTCCTCTGTTCCTCCTCTCTCTTCTTCTTCTCTCCTCTTAGAGTGTTTCCTAATGTCTTAGATTAGACGCTCCTTAAGGGTTTCAACATAACGCCTTTTATAGGTTTTTCTAATTTGGGCAAACTTAGGGCTTTTTTTGGGTCCCAAAGGTCCAAAAAGTCCCTTGAAAACTCAAGTTGAGAAGCCATTTCTGCGTTTCTGTCACGCAGGCCATGATCATGGGCCTATGTTTTGGTTCGAGTCTCCTCTGAAACTCCTATTTTCTTCAATATTAGCCCTGAAACACTAGCAAACTCATCAAGGCACCTCAAATACACAACATTAAAGCTCAAAAGCATGTTCTAACCTATAAAACACTCGAAACACAAATATTTAACAAACTAACACAATTCTAACCTAAACACACACTAAATAATCAAATTAACAACTAAACACTTACCAAATTACCCACTAAAACACGATGCAATCTACAACTATCAACATCCCCACACTTAAACTTTTTCTTTTCCTCAAGCAAAAACAAAACAAGCAAAATAATTCAAGCAAAACAAAATAAGTAAAACACAACATACACACAAATGTAATGATGAGGCAATGACATCAAACTTGACGAAATGAATTTAACTTCAAACATAATACCTCAAGTTACTCCATCTTATTAACTTGCGGAACCTGCGTCTAAGTACCATGGCCTAAATATACTACTAATCCAAACCTTAATGTTAAGTTTATTCACCTCTATCACTTGCTCACATATATTGATAATTATTCGGTCAATAAAAAAAGTAACTATCTTTAAGTATGTTTTCACAAAAATTCAAGCTTTTCACCAAGATCGGTAGATTTTATTTGACAAAACACTGTTTTTGTTAATTTTGGTTTACATGAACATAGTCTTTTACGTGAAGGCAGACATTTATGATGAATGTCGATCCGGTTACCCAACTAGGTTATATTTTTATTAAGCAGCTTGGTTATAATGTGATTATAGCCTTTTGATGCGAAGGCACACATTTGTGATGCGTGTTGATTTGGTTACTCAACTACATCACATTCTCAACTAGCTACTAGCTTTATTCATAACTCGAAAGCTAACAGAATAGTTATTTGCTTATGATTTACACACACACACATATATATATATACATGTATATATATATATACATATATATATATTCTTATTATCTACCTCATTTCTTTAGTTAGTAATTCTCATGAAAAGGTACTAACAAAGCTACTTATTCGATTGACCTAAAATTATAAATGAATGTGACAAATTCCTAAGGTGAATAAACTAACATCATATCCTAAGTACAAGTGTGATTATAGCCTTTTGATGCGAAGGCACACATTTGTGATGCGTGTTGATTTGATTACTCAACTACATCACATTCTCAACTAGCTACTGGCTTTATTCATAACTTGAAAGCTAACAGAATAGTTATTTGCTTATGATTTACACATACACACACACACACACACACACACAGATATATATATATATATATATATATATATTCTTATTTCAGTACAAAGATAAGGAAATAAAAAAGGTCCCAAGAACCATGGGATTTCAGTCGATCTTAGGTTCGGCTTGAGGCTGATAAGCTAAGGGAACCAAGATGAGCTCTTTCTTAATTCTTGTAGCAGAGCCAATGGTCTCTGTCATGTCGAAGTCTTCAGGTGTCATTCCAACAGGGAGCTCCCAATCAAAGTGGTAAAGCAACTGAGCAATCGGCAGCTCAATGCTTGCCAGACCAAAAAACATCCCAGGACACATCCTCCTGCCAGAGCCAAATGGGATGAACTCAAAATCCATTCCTTTGTAGTCAACAGAACTGTTAAGAAACCTCTCTGGATAAAATCTATCAGCTTCCGTCCAGTGCCTTGGATCTCTTCCAATTGCCCAAAGATTAACAAGGATTCTAGTTCCCTCCGGTATGTCATAACCATTGACTTTGCAGCTTTCCGTGCATTGTCTTGGCATTATTGCAAGAGGTGGGTGTAACCTAAAAGTTTCTTTTATCACCAACTTCAAGTACTTCAACTCTTGCATACCTGCTTCATCCACATTTCCTCTTCCTCGAAATACCTCTCTTACCTCAGCTTGCACCCTTTTCATCACAGTTGGATTTTTCATTAGTTCTGCCATTACCCACTCTATTGTCGTCGAGGTGGTATCACTTCCAGCAGTGAATAAGTCCTGAAAAATTTACATTCCTTACTCCTAGTTAAATCTTCCAAACTTTTTAACTGATGTATTTTAAATTTTTAGAGGTCATAATCATCAGTTCAATATATATTATTCTGCTTCAGTAACCTTGATGACAGACCAGTACTCTATAGTCCTAGTTAAATCTTCCAAAAGTATTCGTCTTTGCCTGTAATATCTTTGGTTAACAGGCAACAGCATTTAACACTGCCGTTGCATATGATCATGAAAATTTGGTGTACATTTGACGAATTTGTCTAATGTAAATATTATTATTGTTGACAAGTACTACTCTTGAAAAAGATTATGAAAATCATAGGGATGTGGTCATTGATTACCGAAAATTTGAAACTTTTTCCACTGGAACTTCATTTTTCAATTATATTTTTTAAGATTAAATACCAGGATGACTGCTTTGATGTTGTCCTCAGAGAGGGAGAGCCCAAAATCGTTGCCTTGGTGCTTTAGAAGGACATCAACTATATCTTCATCATCATCATTTTCTTGTCCAAATGCTTTTGTCTTGTTCGAAGTCTGTCTGTGATCATTGATGATGTTTCCAAGGATCTGATCAGCTTGCTGATGCAACTTGACAAATTTTCGCCTCAATGTACTTATTGGTTCAATGAAAGGAAAAGCATCTACAAAATGGAAGCCTGTTATTGCTACTCCAAGGCTTGAAATGATGGATATGAATGCTTCTTGGTCTTTGGATTTTTCACTGAATGCTGCTCTTGCAGTGATGGTGTAGCTCAATGAGTTTATCATCTTCGACAAATTCAGCGGTGATCCACCGCTTGAAGATATTATCTTGACGAGATTCGAAACCTCCTCCTCACGGACTGATCGAAAGGATTGGACTTTCTTCACTCCTAAAAGCTTTGACATGCAAATTCCACGAAGCTTTCTCCAGTAGGCACCATAGCGACAGAAGATGATGTCTGTACAACCATAGCCTAAGATTCTTGGACCCAGAAGATTGAATCTATCAACGAACATGGTGTCATGGACCCTTAAAACCTCTTTGGCAACCTCTGGTGAAGAAACCACAGTGTAAGAAACTTGACCAAGCTGCATTCGCATGAGAGGTCCGTGTTTCTTAGCCAAATCTCTTAGGTTTCTGTGAGCTCTCCACCCAAACTGGTGCATATTGCCTATCAGAGGAAGTCTCCAAGGCGTTGGTGGCAACTTTTGCATTGGTTTGTTAACCTTTGATCTGTGAAGTAGTAGCAACGCCATGGACAAGAAGTGGATTAAGGCGATGAGGAGGAGAGGCAATGCAAGAGTTTGGCACTCCATATGAGACAATTATTTGAAGAGTGGCTAGCCTGCTTTGGTAATGATAGCAGAAGCGCTTTTATAGCAGAAAATTGCTGTCTAGAACAGCATTAGTTAAAGGAATTATTAGCACATTTATTTAAATAATTTTCATTCATGAATGGGATGTAATATGTAGAATAGAACTTCTTACGTATCCAGGATCGGTCATGAAAAGATTAAAAATGCAAGAATTGGAATACCTGATTTTGGTTTCATCTCTGATTTCGAAGCCGATTCTGGACAACAAATGTGCTTCAATCTCCCGGGATCTTTACGGAAAGTATTCACTGGCACGTAGTTTAGGCTTTTCTATAGTTTTCTCAATACATAAGCTCTCGTAACAGGTCAGAGATTCCTTATGCTTATGATTGACATGAGTAACTGCAGGAGACCATAACCTATCTATATAGCTACCATATCGGGTTCCCCATCACAAAATCGATATGGACCAGGTCTACACTAAAAGGGATCTATTTTCTACCCGGACTTCGACACATTGATCTAGATTATTTTTTGGGCCACTTTATTATTTTTATTTGGATCAAATTACGTAACTTAATCGATAATTTATTTAAAAACCAAATTACAGTTAGTAACTGTCCACTTTATAGAAAATTGACAAAATTGCCCTTAGGGGCAAAAATGTCTTACAATCTTTCCCTTGGACAATTATTAATTGTAGTTTTGACTCAAGTTGAAAAACAATTTAAAAACTCAGTTAAGCTACGCTGCTATATTAGTCAACTAAGTTTAAAAACAAAACATTTGATCCAAAGATAATGAAAGTCCTACATTCTGTTCTGCAAGGCTTTCGATACTGAAAAGTATCAAATACATGTGTCATGTGACAGAGATCTAATACAATCACGAATATCTAATGCCTCACTAATATGAATGGGAAAATGAAGTGTGGCAAACTACGATGATACCTTTATGATCTAATATGTATCATCTTTGTCTGTAGGTCTCGATTTCTCCAACTTTATGCCAAACCCCATTGCTAAACTACATTAGAGAAATCATGTTTTCTCTCACTGAATGCTAAACAATATTAGAGAAAACTTGTTTCTTTTCACCATATGCTAAAGAACATTAGAGAAAACCTTTATGTTCTCCAATTGAATGCTAAACAACATTAGAAAACCTTTATGAGATTAAAAACTTATATCTCCCTATGTCATGTCAAACTTTAAGGATATATCCATATAAAACTGTATGTGTCTAATGACATAGACTCAAGATCAATCTTTATAAATGAACAATGACCTTTAAAATGCTTAAGGTCAACACAAATCTTAAGTTTCCATATGTATTATGACAATGTATGATAACATGTATTACTGAGGATAAACAATGATCATATCTAATTGATGAACTATCATACCGTCATAATACATTAAAACGTACAAATGTACGTGGAGAAAACATAACGATCTTTTAACTAACAGTGTCTAAAGACTTCAAAACACCCGTATTATATACTTGTATTTCAAACAAGTGGGCAAAGTCATTTAGTTAAAGAACCGACTTATAATTCTTTAATATTTTTAATGTTCCAAACTTTAGTGTCACCTTTTCGTGTCAACTACTTCATGATCAAATATTTGACCTCAAAATGCTAAGACCCTGTGGTATTTAATGTTGTTATTAAACAATATAGCAGCTTGATTATCACATTACAACTGAATGGGTTTAGCTATTGAATCAACCATAGACAACTCAAAAATCAAATTTCTAAGCTAAACCGTCTATGAAGTAGCCCCATAGCATGCACTATGAATGCATCGTTGAGGAAGTCATCCGTGTTTAATTGACACTCTTCCATAACATTGTACCATCTACAAACTTAAACTATAACCTTAAGTGAACTTTCGATCATTCGGACACATAGCTAAATTTGAATCTGAATTTCCTATGAGGTTTAGTTTGTTGACTTTTCTATACGTCAACATATAATCCTCAATTCCTTTTAATTATCTCAACACTCATTTGACTGGATTTCAATGGTCTACATCTGGGTTAACCAGATACTGATCAAACAGTCAAACAGTGTAATGTCCTGCCTAGTACATATCCTAGCATACATCAGGTTATCAACTGTATTAGAATATGGAACATTCCTCATAACCTCTGTCTTTACTTTATTCTTTGGTCACTGTGCCAAAGGTTATCTCTCACTATGAGAGATAGGTGTTATGATAGGTTTACTATTAACTGTATTAAACCTAGCATACATCAGGTTATCAACTGCATTAGAATATGGAACATTCCTCATAACCTCTGTCTTTACTTTATTCTTTGGTCACTATGCCAAAGGTTATCTCTCACTATGAGAGATTGGTGTTATGATAGGTTTACTATTAACTATATTAAACCTTTGTAACATCTACTTAATATATGCACTTTGTGAGAAATATGACGAGTGTTAAGATATGTCCCAATGAATCTAAATACCTAGGACAAAAGATGCTATGCCAAGGTCCTTTATGTCAAAGTTTTTGACCAAAAGTTGCTTAAGCTTATACAACATGGTCAAGTAATTTTACAAGAGCAATTTATCATCCTTATGTAGTAATAGGAAGATAACTTTGCTCCTCCTTACCTTATAGTACAAGCATCTTTTTAACTTTATTTTCCATGAAGCTGAAAAAGATCACAACCTCATCATCTGTAAGGTTTCACTTCTGGGAGGTTTGATATAAATCACTTATTGATCTGCATAACATGCAAACCATGTTAGTTCCATCTGGATCTTAAAATCCTTCAGGTTGTACCATATAGACCACTTTATAAAGGTCTTTATTCAGGAAAGCGATTTTGACAACCAACTAATGTAACTCTTTATTATCATGAGCTACAATTTCCTTAATCACTCAAAATGTGTCCTTCGAGGATACGAGAGAAAAGTAACATTGACGTCAACATTTCTCCCTGAGTGAACCATCAGGCAATTGAGCTAGTCTATAAATCGTTGAACTTTATCCTGAAGTCCTTTAGGTCTTAAACTTCATTTACAAATGACAGTTTTGCAGTTATGCTACAAAATCAATTAGCTCCCAGACTTTACTATGCTTCATTACTTGCATCTCATTAGTCATTGGAACCCACCACAATTCCACTGCAGGTATAGAAACTGCTTCTGTAAAAGTAACTGGATTTATAACATGTCTAATATCATAGACCTGTTCACCTAATAGACTATATAGTCAGATGGGATAATAGGTCATCTCACTCTGGTGGATTTTCATAACTGTATTAGATCGTGTAACCCCAGCAACCTCTGTGTGTATAGGTATGGGTTCCTGTTCCTTTACAGGCACAGTACAAAGACCGAAATCCACTAGATCTAACTGTATGAGTGGCAGATACATAATAACTGTAGTATCCATCCTATTATCATCTGAAGGGTCAAAAGGCCCATCATCATGCTAGACATCGTATTTCAAAAACTTAGCTGTTTGTGATTCCACTATTATGTTCCCTCTTTATCTATAGTAAGATCTGTAGCCATTAGAGTGATCAGGGTACTTACCAAACACTACAAGAAAATTGCGAATTAGCGTCGGAATATTACCGACGACA
>JANQAP020000224.1:2068166-2083211 GCA_026874005.2 Erythroxylum coriaceum | reverse complement strand
ATGATATTCTTATTTCTAATAGGAATAAGGATTAGGGTTTCTATATAAATAGAGAACCTATGTCTTATTAGAAAATAAACGAAAACCCTAGCCACCAACTGTTCATTTTCCCAGAGAAAAATTACGTGGCATTCAAAAAGTGTTCTGGAACGTGCTAGCACACACTAGCCGCTACCCAGATCGTTCATCCTCGTGTGGATACCAGTAGAGGACATTCGCGCACTGCATCGTCTACAAATCTGAAAAACATATACCAATCTGCGTCAAGAGGTATTTTCGTATGTGTTGTAGTTTTCGGTTATATTTTTGTTATGTAGTATGGTCCATTCCGCTGCGTATTGTGAATACTCGGACCATAGGCGATCCAACGCCAGCATGCTATATTTTTCTTCATAGAGTTCTTCTTCCTATATCCATCTACCACTAGAGCTGAGTCTTCAGGAGGAACATTTCTTCTAACACCCAGTCTTGTCTCTTCTGAAAAGAGATTTTCGGTAACTTTAGAAAGAACTATCTTTTCCTTCCCATGAATCAAAATAGGTTTCATGTGTTCATAGGAAGGTGGAAGAGACCAGATGAGTCTCAAAGCTTGATCCTCATCATCTATATGAACTCCAATTGCCTCCAGTTCAGAGACGATCCCATTGAGAACACTTAAATGATCTGAAATTGTAATACCTTTCCTCATCCTCAGTGTATGAAACTGCTCCTTTAGGTACACCTAATTTGAGACGCCCTTTGTTTGATACAACTCCTCGAGCTTTTCCCATAGCTCCTTTGCCGCAGATATTCCATGTACATTTGTAAGGAGATTCTTGGCCAAACACAATTGTATCCCACTTGCCGCTCTCAAATCCAGATCCTCCCAATCTTCATCGCTCATACTAGATCTGTTCGTACTAATTGTTTTGCTAATATCACTAATAGTAGTGCTGATATCAGGGATTTGTCTGCCTTTCAATGCCTTGTGTAACCCCGATTGAATCAAAATGTCCCTAACTTGCACTAGCCATAAGCCAAAATTGGTTCTCCCATCGAATTTCTCCACCTCAAACCTGATAGGATTCGAAGCCCTATTTCCTGACATTTTTTTGTGCTCTTCTGCCTTGATGAATTTTACCATAGAAATGAACAGTACACTAGGTAAGTTCTCAGGAAAAAGAGGTAGGTCACAAAGGACACTTAAGTACCAAGTCTTTCCTTAGCAAGAATTTTCCTAGATATGCACTTCCACATTACCACACCAAAGCTCCACCACACCAAATGAACCTTTCTCAAAAAAATCTTTTTGATGTGGAAGATCAGTCAAAACTGCGACGATAGAGCATACTCAAAATTTTCAAGAAAAACTCATCTTGGCTCTGATACTAATTGTTGGGAATTAAGACCTCTCAAACCCACACCTAAGGATAGTTTATAGACAAAAAAATAGCAAAAAATAGAGAAATAATAATAACACAAGAAAATTTACGTGGAAACTCCCAAACCGGAGAAAAAACCATGGGCACTGAGAAGAAAATCCACTATGTGAAAAATTCTTACAATCACACAATTTTTTCTCTCATCCAATTCCTCAATACCCCAATACACCCACAAAGAAATACCCAAAACAAACTCTCCAACTCTCACCTCAAAAGAGGAATTTAATTAGAGTCAAATTTGTCATACAAATCTTTGACTTTGTATTAGTGCACTAACCAAGGAGGTAGCACCCTCCTTATATAGGCAAGAGCCTTGCCTCAATTGTTTAGGAACAAATCATCTGCAATTTGTCCTCAGCCGATCTTTAATCACTGATCAAGTGATTATTAAGGCTTTAAGGTTTAAAGAGTTTTTTCATATAAGGTTATACTAGGGTACTTCAACAAAACCATTTCTGAAAATTCTAGCAGCTGGTATCTTCTCCACTTAAATCATTCAATTGAGGAAGTGGAACTCAACAACGTTGTAACTATAGACAAACATCGTTGTCTTTAATTTAATGAATCGTTCTAGGAAGATTGATGATTATATGACTGAAAGCTATTAAGCAAATTAAAGGTTTCATATGTATGGCAGGAACTGTAAAAAGAGGGGATTTGACTGTAAGATACAATCAAATCACGATACTTGAAAACCAAGATCGATCATGTCAGATTATTAAGAGTAACTACATAGCAGAAGCGTACCTAAATCCATCGGAGTCATCAAGTATAGGATATTGCAGTTTGTGTTGGTCTTCCAAGAGATGTCTTTTAGTTGTTTTATCTTTCTCTTGATGGGATTAAAGAAAAGAAAATCCTTAAGCCTCTTTTGGGGACCATAACCATATATTTATATATTTAGTGTCAATTACTAATTTGCCTATCATAAATTAGAAATATAACACTGGGTTTCTACACATATCTTGGGCCATACTTTAATTAGATGATTTGGACTCAATAACACAAAAATTTATTAGACCACTTTTATTTGGGTCATACCTTACAGTAGCCCATGACATTTAATTATACATATATGTTAGTCCACCTAAAAATAAACCCAACAATCTCCCATTTGGACTACATATATATAATTTCTTATAATTATATGTCATGATAAACCTTATGAGCTCAAAATTGCTATTATTGTTAATCATCTTTAAACAATCTGGTCCATTACTTATATCAATGCAGGATCAAAGGAATCTTCGTCATAATCATCGTGACTAAACTCATCAATGGTCACATACATCAATAAAACAACGACATGGATCAAGTAAGGATGTGTAGCATGGAAATTTCATGTCATGTGATCTTTAACATGCCTATTTCCAACTGGTCCTACTTTATTCCTTAATGAGATCAGACCGAATGAAATCAGAGTGTAAATTTACAAAACAAAACTTTATACTGAAATACCAAATCATACAAAATCTATAAGACATGTCTGTAACCATAAATGTATACAAACTCCCACTAAATCAACATATCATCAAATGCAAAAACACAAATATGAGCTGTGTGCTTATGAAAGACCTTAGGTGGTAAACCTTTAGTCAGTGGATTCGTAATCATGGAGTTTGTTCCAATATGTTTTATAAACAACTGACTACTCTGAATTCTTTCTTTAACAACTAGGAATTTGATGTCGATGTGTTTCAACTTTGACGAGCTCCTGTTGTTATTAGAATATAGCACTGCCAATTTATTGTCACAAAATAACTTTAATGGTCTTTCAATGGCATCTATAATTTGTAACCTAGTGACAAAATTTCACAGCCATATGTCATGATTGGATGCCTCATAACACGCTATAAACTCAGCTTCCATGGTGGAAGAAGCTATGAGTGTTTATTTAACACTCTTCCAAGAAATAGCTCCTCCAGCAAGCATATAGATATAACCTGAAGTGGATTTATGACTGTCTTGGCATCCCGTAAAATTAGAATCAGAATACTTAGTGATCTTCAACTGATTCGATCTCCTATATGTGAGCATGTAATCTTTTGTTCTCTTGAGATACCGCATAACCCTTTTGGCATCTTTCCAATGATCCAGTCCAGGATTGCTTAAATATTTGCCTAAAATTCCAACAATGTACGCAATAACCGGATATGTATATACTTGAGCATACATTAGACTCCCTACAGCTGAAGCATAAGGAATCTTCTGCATTTCTTTAGTTTCTAAATCATTCTCAGAGCGTTGATTGAGACTAAATTTGTCTCCGTTCGCTACAAGGGTATCACCTGATTTGGAATCCTGCATGCCAAATCTCTTAAGTACCTTCTCGATATAGCTCTTTTGTGATAACCCAAGAATACCTCGAGAGCGATCTCAGTGTATCTAAATTCCTAATACAAAAGATGCTTCATTAAGATCTTTCATTTCAAAACTCTTTGATAGAAATTTCTTAGTTTCATGCAATAAGCCTATATCATTGCTGGCAAGCAGTATGTCATCAACATATAAAACCAAAAAAATATAATTACTCCCACTAAACTTATGGTATACACAATCATTAACCAGATTCATCTCAAAACCAAACGAGATGAGAACCTGATGAAACTTGTAATACCATTGACGAGAAGCTTGCTTGAGTCCATAGATGGATTTCTTTAATTTGCAAACCATTTACTTTGAATCTTTGGAAATAAAGCTTTCAGGCTGCTCCATATAAATTGTTTCATCAATGTCTCCATTGAGAAATGCCGTCTTAACATCCATCTGATGTAAGTCAAGATCAAAATGTGCCACAAGTGCCATTATAATCCTAAAGGAATCTTTAGAAGATAACGGCGAGAAAGTTTCTTTATAATCAATACCTTCTTTCTGAGTAACGGCCTTTTCGACAAGACTAGCCTTATATCTTTCTACATTGCCTTTTGAATCCCTTTTGATCTTAAATATCCATTTACAACTAATGGGTTTCACACCTTCAGACAACGAAACAAGATCCCAAATGTCATTGTCGCTCATGGACTTAATTTCCTCATCCATCACATCAATCTATTTTTGAGAATTAGAACTTGCAACGGCTTCATAGAAGTTGATCGGATCATCTTCTACTATGCCAATGTCCATATTATGTTCTTGGAGAACGACAATATAATCATTTGGAATTGCACTTCTCCTTTCTCAAGTGGATCTCCTTAATGGCACTTGTTCTTGAGGTTGTTGAGTTTGTCCCTCAAGTATATTCAATTGCTAGTGAATAGAAAGATGTTCAACATTGTCTTGTTGTTTTGAAGTTCCTTCTTGAACAACGTCAGGAATACTATCCTGATGATGAGTAATAACAACTGTAGGAAGAGAAACAAATTCCTCTTCAAAGATAAAGTCTCTAAACTTATTCTTATCTTCCCCTTCAAACTCAACATTCTCAAAAAATCTTGCATTTCCTGTCTCAAAAATTGATTTATTTGTGGGATCATAAAATTTATACCCCCTTGATCATTCAGAGTATCCAACAAAGTAGCTACTAATTGTTCTTGAGTCCAGTTACCTTTCATTTGGCCTATAAGGCCTTACCTCAACCGAACAACACCAAACGTGAAAGTGCTTTATACTAGGCTTTTTTCCTGTCCATAATTCATAAGGGTTTTAGTTGTTGCCTTAGTTGGAACTCTGTTAAGAATATAAATTGCGGTATTTAATGCCTCTCCCTAGAGCAAATCGGGTAGGATAGTGTGAATGATCATACTCCTTGCCATGTTCTTAAGTGTTCTGTTTCGTCTCTCAGTAATACCGTTCATGCTAGGATTCCCTAACATAGCACGGTACTGTGGGACGATACCATATTACTCTAGGAATTTGGTAAATGGTCCTCGACATTGTTCATCGGAACTGTCATATCTACCGTAATATTCACCACCACGGTCAGATATGACACTTTTAATACTTTTGCCAAGTTGATTTTCAACTTCAGCTTTAAAAACTTTAAACATATCCAATGCCTGTGACTTCTCATGAATGAGATAAAGGTACCTATAATGTGAATAATCGTCTATGAACGTAATAAAATACCTTTCACCATTCTAGGTAGGAGTAGGAAATGGCCTGCAAATATTTGTATGTATTAGTTCTAAGACATCTAAAGATCTTTTGGCACCTAATCTCTTTATGTTTGTTTACTTACCCTTAATACACTCAATACAAACTTCAAAATTTGATATATCAAATGGATCAAGAATTCCATCTGATATAAGCCTTTCCATTATTTGTTTAGAGATATGCCCTAAATGCTTATACCATAATTGTCATTTGTCAATTTTCTTATAGTACCTCGTGAATTAACATGCAAGGATTCATTAGATTAGGCATATGTATCAAGCAAATAAAGGTTATCAATTCTGGATAAAGAACCTAAACCAATAAGTTTTGAATCCTGAAAAAGACTAAATTGTCCATTTCCAAAAGAACAATAATAACCAGCATTGTCCAAAATGGAAATAGAAACTAAATTCTGCCTAAAAGACGATATAACATAAGTCTCTTTCAAATCCAAATAATTTCCAGTCTTTAATGACAACCTAAAAGTCCCTATTGCCTCAAATTCAATTGTCGTTCCATTACCCACATAGATGTATTTTCACCATCACTGAGTTTTCGGCAACTTAGACAGCCCTGCATGGACACACTTATGTGAGTAGTAGCACCATAATCTATCCACCAAGTGTGTCTAGGTACTGAAATCAAATTGACCTTAGAACAAACCAAAAAAAGAAGTGTACCTTTCTTTGCACGCCAAGCATGATACTTGGGACACTCCTTTTTCATGTGAGAAGTACTTTCACAAAAGTAGTAACTAAAGTCCTTAGTTTGTTATTTTAATTCCTTATGTTGCTTCTTTTGTGGTGCTTTACCCACAACTTCCTTATCTTTCTTTCTTTTCCTGATATGGCCCTTAGAATTGGATGCCAAATGAGCACTTTCAACTTTCTCTTGCTTTAATCTCTCTTCTTCTTGCACACAATGTGAAATGAACTCATTAAGAGTCCATTTCTCCTTTTGACAGTTATAACTGACCATAAATTGATTGAATTGTGTAGGAAGAGAGATCAAAACCAGATGTATAAACAAGTCTTCCGACAGCTCTAACTTTAGTGCCTTTAGTTTGGAAGCAAGATGAGACATTTCTAGAATGTACTCTCTGATGCTCCTATTACCTTTATAACTCATGGAAACAAGTTTTGTTAAAACAACACTTGTTTCCGTCTTTTCATTTTTAGCAAAACACTGCTCAAGTTCCTCAAGGAACAATTTGGCATCCTTTTCTTCAGACATTGTGCCCTTAAATGTTTCCAGAATTACATGTTTCATGATTATAAGACTCATGCAATTTAAGCGTTCCCATCTTTCCCAGTCCCTCTTTTCATCAAAGAAACTTACATCCGTATGGATAGGGGTCGTTCAATTGAAAGAGTAAGATCTAGATCTATGCAGCCAAGAACGATCATAACGTTCTCCTTCCAAATCTTGAAGTTTGTGCCATTCAGCACAAGAATAGAGTTGATGTTGGCAGATATAGAAGCAGAAGATGTATTAACTGAATCGAGAACAAAACAAACAAGACAAGCTCACAATTAAAATCCAATGCTCTATAATTAAATTCAAATAATGGCAATCCCATCACAAGATACCTAACACAACATTGAGATTTAGTCTTTGGACAGAAATATCAATTTGTAAGTGGTACTCTTATTGTAGTGATCAAATATTGACAATAAATTCATGTCAAATATAAGCTTTTCTTTGGATCGACTTATAAGTACATAAAAAACGAATAATTATCACATATTTATCACCACAAGTATGTTTGAATTTTGTCCAAATAATAACCTTCCTTTGGGTTGATCATTATTCGCATAAAATTCATCCATACATAACCAGCTTGATATTTTAAAATTAATTAATCGACACAATAGAGGTTACTTTGGCAACATATTGTTTCAATCAATTAATTTAAAATAACAATAATAAAAAAATGCCAAAAGTTGAATCCATTAATTTAACCATAATTGATTTTGATTAAGGCATATACTAAGCCTTTAAAACAAAACACAAATTAAGACTTTGTAAAAACAAAACATTTAAGACAAAGCCACATAAAACAAAAAACTTTGACTTGTCAATCCCTTTTGCAAACTTTATAAAGAAAATCCACACGAAAACCGAAGTGCAGCCAATGTGTTACACTATCTTCTTCAGACTTTTTTTTAAACATAACGAAGCACCGAAATTGAAAAGTGCAGACCATCATGCTAGCATCACTCCATAGCCCATAAACACATATAAACCAAGGCAAAGCAGGAGAACAAAATTGTGTTATGAAATCGTAATGCCAGATTCAATCCAACAATCAACACAACAATACCAATATAAATCTGAATCAAGAAACTAACGAATCCTGACTGAAAACACATAATCTATATTTCTTAATATTCCAACATGAAAATGGCTCTGATACCACCTGTAAGATACAATCCAATCACAATACTTGAAAACCAAGATCGATCATGTCAGATTATTAAGAGTAACTAGATAGCGGAAGCATACCTGAATCCATCAGAGTAATCACGTATAGGATATTGCGGTTTGTGTTGGTCTTCCAAGAGATGTCTTTTGGTTATTTTATCTTTCTCTTGATGGGATTAAAGAAAAAGAAACCCTTAAGCCTCTCTCGAGGACCATAACCATATATTTATATATTTAGTATCAATTACTAATTTGCCTATTATAAATTAGAAATATAACACTGGGTTTCTACACATATCTTGGGTCGTACTTTAATTAGATGATTTGGACCCAATAACCCAAAACTTTATTAGACCACTTTTATTTGGGTCATACCTTACAATATCCTATGACATTTAATTATACATATACGTTAGTCCACTTAAAAATAAATCCAACATGGACTAGTTATATTTCTTTCATAATAATGCATGTTATTTTTAATAATCTAATTTGGATCTGTTCATACTAAGTTCAGACCCCAAAAAGTTCAAAATTGACTTAACAAATGAGATTAAATTAACCAACTCAGGTTGCCATTCTGATTAAAGAGTCCTTTTGATTCATAATTGTGAGGAGGTGTCCTTCGGTATCTGTGAGCATAAGGACAAACAAGTTTTTGCTATTTGACTGCTATGAAACCTGTGGGGTGACTTTCACCTTTCAACGAGTCTAAAATGAAAGATTTAATGAGCCTTCCGAACTCAATTTTTGACATGTAAGATCAATTTTTCTAACCACAGCATCTTGTTAAGCTTTTACATCATCATTCTCAATCCTGACATGGTTCAGAAACCAAAGGCACAGAGCAACCACAAAAACTGATAAAACTTAATCCGTTCCCAGGCTGGGTGACTTTGGCATCGCATAAGTTGATATTGGTTCATAATGCCTTCTTCAAACTCAATAGTTTCAGTAATTATATACATTGTAAGAATGAGAAATTGGATCAATAGTCAATTGTATTTACATGTGGTGAAGGGAACTTTCATGCCCGGGTATAAACAATTCCATTCTTGTCAGCAGCAGCCAATGGTTTGCCTTATCCACTCCATGAACAACACAAGACCGACGCTGTGTGTTCCTTCAGAGTACTAACTATATCACCTTTGGCTATCAACCAAATATGCACAGATCCATCATCGGAACCAGTAACTACATAGTTGTCATTAGGACTGACACAAGATCAGCTCCAGTTAGTTGCCACTCTGTTTCCTGTTGCCCTAAGTGTGCCACAAACTTCTAATGACCGCATGTCAAATATATTATGCAAGTTGTCCCTCCCACTTTTCAACACAACATTTCCATTTCGAGACAGAGATATAGATGTAACAGCACAAGAATGTGCAGAAACTTCATTAAGTAGCTTTCCTGACTGAATATCCCACAATCGAAGATTTCCATCAACATGGCCAGAACAAATGGTATGTCCATCCATGGGGAAACAAAGAGCATTGCAGTTGCTGGGGAAAATGATCGTGTTTGTGAAAAAACCTTTCTGCAAATCTGACGCGGAGCTTTAGGATAAATAAATATATTTATTTATTTAATTATTGAATTTTACTTTTATTAGGACTACAAGAATGTTTTTATCCTTGTTATCAGGTTTTAGGTTATTATAATTCATATAAATACTTCTTTATTGTATTGCGAAAGAACCTTTGCCTATTTTCAAACAAAATACTCTATTTCTCTTAAGGTTTTCGATACCTTTTGAGTTCTTTGTAGATCTTGAATTAGATCTATGTTTTCTATACTTTTAGATTAGAGTACTACGTTTTCGTGCTGCGTCAGGTGGTATTAGAGCCTTGAAAACCCAAGGTTTGTTTGTCTGACAATGGCCAACACCAACGACGATGTTTGTGGGTTACCTGAAGTTTAGGAGTCAATTCGCAATATGGAAAGGCAGCTGGCGTTGATTCAGGACCAGTTGCAAGCGTTGTTACGAGAAGACAACACAAGAAGAATTAAGGAACTAGTTGTTAGGGAAGGTGATCCTGCGAGGCACCCTCAAATTCAAAATCTCGCGTCATGGAATCATGAAAATATTTCCAATAATGAGGAAGAAGTCATCCAGCCAACGGGAGTTTAAGCGCTATATAGGTGAGAAGAGTCTAGGCGATAAAGGAAAGGAGGTGATTACTGCAACCCTTATGAGGAGTAGTGTTGGCAGGGGAAGCACTAATGGTGGAAGCTCAAACAAAGTAGCTCCAACAACTTTTGAACCTGCCAATCGGTATACTAAACTAGCTCCATCAACGTGTCACAGGTGCGGCGAGCCAGGACACAAATCTAGTGAGTGTTAAAAAAGAAGAGCAGTAAATATGGTGGAACAACAAAAAGAAGAAGATGAAGAGGAAGTGTGTGGGCCCGAAGGTGATGGTTGGGAACAAAAGGGAGAAGAGGATGAGGAGACGTATGTGTGTGTCATCAAAAAACTGATGATATCTCACAAAGAACATGGTGATTTGCAAAGACATAAGCTCTTCTGTACGAGGTGTTTGGTCCTAGGGACTTTATGTGAGTTGATTATTAATGGAGGGAGTCAGGAAAATATTATAAGTGCAGCTACTATGAAGAAGTTAAAGTTGACTACCAAGCCACATCCAGATCCTTATAGCATTGGGTGGATCAAGGAGGTTGGATAGATTCTGGTTAAAGAACAGTGTAAAGTGACTTTCTCTATTAGAAAGTATTAGGATGAGCACTACTGTGACGTAGTAGAGATGGATGCATGTAAGATCCTGTTGGGAAGACCATGGCAGTTTGATATAGATACGATGCATTCGAGGAGGAAAAATACATACCATTTTGTAAAAGATGGCATAAAGTATACTTTAACACCTATCAGTGGCGTAAAGTCTCAAGGAAAGATCCAGAAGCCTTTGTTACAGGTAGAGAATAATTGAGGCAAATTTATTAGTGAGATGAAGGAAACAAAAGAGGTGCATCTGTTATTAGTTAAAGGGGAAGAGCTAGTACAAAGCAAGCTCGAGCCTGTGGTACCTCAAGAAGTGCAATCTATATTGGAGGAGTTTGCAAATGTGACTCCAGAGGACTTACCAGAGGGATTATCGCCTATGTGTGATATCTAGCACCATATTGACTTTCCAGGAGCCAGCTTACCTAATCTTCCTCATTACAAGATGAGCCCAAAAGAGAATGAGATTCTACGGTAGAAAGTAGAGGAGTTGATAAGTAAAGGCCATAATCGGGAGAGTATGAGTCCAAGTGTAGTTGCAGCATTACTTATGCCGAAGAAGGATGGGAGTTGGAGGATGTGCGTTGACAGTAGAGTGATCAACAAAATCACTATTGGCTATAAATTTCCCATTCCGAGACTTGATGATATGTTGGATCAACTGAGTGGACCATTATTTTCTCTAAAATTGATCTTCAGAGTGGATACCATCAAATAAGAATAAGGCCTAGAGATAAGTGGAAGATAGCTTTCAAGATAAGGGATGGCTTATATGAGTGGTTGGTCATGCCTTTTGGATTATCTAACGCACCAAGCACTTTTATGCATCTTATGAACCAGGTGTTGCGACCTTTTATTGATAAGTTTGTGGTTGTTTATTTTGATGATATTATTATCTATAGTAGATCTATTGAAGAGCATGTGGGACATTTAAGGAATGTATTCGAGGCCTTAAGAGAAAATGAATTATATGCCAACTTGAAGAAATGCCTATTTATGTTGGAGAATTTGCTATTCCTCGGATATGTTGTGGGAAAGGTGGCATCCGAGTGGAAGAAGATAAGGTAAAGGCCATTAGAAATTGACCTACACCAAGAACTGTTGGAGATGTGAGGAGTTTTCATAGTTTGGTGACGTTCTATAAAAGGTTTATTAAGAATTTTAGTAGCATTGTAGCTTTTATTACGAACTGTCTAAAGAAAGGGAAGTTTATATGGGAAGAAGAGCAAGAACAAAGCTTCGCCCTTATCAAGGAGAAACTATGTACAACACCGATCCTAGCCTTGCCAGACTTTGAAAAGTTATTTAAAGTGGAGTGTGATGCGAATGGGATAGGTATGGGGGCAGTATTATCCTAAGAGAAAAGGCCTGTGGCATACTTCAGTGAGAAACTAAGCGGGGCAAGGCAAAAATGGGCTACCTATGATTAGGAGTTCTACGCCATTGTGAGGGCTTTGAAGACATGGGAGCGCTACTTAATTGGAAAGGAGTTTATTCTTTATACTGATCACTAAGCGTCGAAGTATTTGGGAAATTAGAAGCAGGTGAGGACCAAGATGCATGCTAGATGGTCAGTTTATATTAACAAGTTCCCCTATAAACTTGTCCAAAAAGCTGGGAGAAACAATGTAGTGGTAGACACGTTGAGTTGATGAATAGCCATGATCAGAACGTTAATAGTTGAGATTGAAGGTTTCGAATACTTGAAAGACTTAAATGTTGACGATGAAGACTTCAAAGGAATATGGAAAACTTGTCAAGGAGAGAATAAAGACCACCACATTCATGATGGGTTCCTTATAAGACGTAACCAATTATGCCTCCCGCAGACATCAATAAGGGAGAAGGTGATTAGAGACTTACAAAGAGGAGGGTTAGCTAGACATTTGGGCAGAGACAAGACACTTGAGGAGGTACGTAAAAGGTATTTTTGGCCTAAATTAAGGAGAGACGTTATTTCTATTGTTTCTAGGTGTTAGATCTGCCAAACTTATAAAGGTCATGCATCAAACACGGGTTTATACATGCCATTACCTGTGCCTGACAATATTTGGGAAGACCTTTCCATGGACTTTATACTGGGTTTACCAAGAATACAAAGGGGCGTGGATTCAGTTTTCGTGGTGGTCGATAGATTCTCTAAGATGGCGCACTTTTTACCATGTAAGAAAACATCATATGCGACAACCATTGCTAAACTATTCTTTCGAGAGGTGGTGAGGCTCCATGGGGTTCCAAAATCAATTACCTCTGATAGAGACACTAAGTTTCTGAGTCATTTCTAGAGAACTTTGTGGGTTATGTTTGATTCATCCTTGAAGTATATTAGCACGACTCACCCACAGACCGATGGACAGACTGAAGTGGTGAATAGGACTCTAGGTAATTTAGTGCATTGTATTTATTGTGATAGGCCAAAGAATTGGGATTTTCTTATCGCACAAGTTGAGTTTGCCTACAACAATGCTATCCATAACTCTATCGATCAATCTCCATTCTTTGTGGTTTACACTAAGGTACCAAATTATGCACTAGACCTTATTTAGTTACCTAAAAATGTTGACATCCATGCGAGTGTAGCCAAGTTTGCTAAAGAAACCCAAGAAATATAAATCGAGGTGAAGGAACGACTTAAAAAAGCTAATGCGAAGTATAAGTCTAATGTGGACCCACGTAGGAACAATCAAGTGTTTGAGGTGGGAGATGAAGTAATGGTGTTTATGAACAAGAAGCGGATTACTGAACATCACCATAAGTTGAAGGCTAGGCATTATGGTCCATTCAAGATCATAAAGAAAATTAATGATAAGGTATATGTCATTCCGTTACCTTCGTGGATGGGTAACATTAACCCAACCTTTGATGTTGCGGATATTTACCCCTACTTATTGGAGTGCAAGTGAGGTTATCCAGAGCATAACTCGAGGTCAAGTTTTTTATAAGTGGAGGGGACTGATGCGGAACTTTAGGAAAAATAAATCTATTTATTTATTTAATTATTATGTTTTACTTTTATTAGGACTACAAGAATATTTTTATCCTTATTATTAGGTTTTAGGTTATTATAATTCATATAAATACTTATTTATTATATTGCGGAAAAACCTTTGCCTATTTTCAAACAAAATACTCTATTTCTCTTAAGGTTTTCGTCTACTTTTGAGTTCTTTGTAGATCTTGAATTAGATCTACGTTTTCTGTACTCTTAGATTAGAGAACTATGCTTCCGCGCTGCGTCAAAATCCCACAGCTTTATCGTCCGATCATAGGCAGAACTGACAGCATGACGACTTGATATTTTGCTAACATCAACAACATATACTTTATTGGTGTGATCTGTGAGTGTGTGACGAATGCGATCTGTGGTAACATCCCACACAAACAGCTTGTTAGAACTAGTAGCGACATTCACAGATTTATTATCACTAGTCATTGAAAGATCAAGAATAGTTCGAAGGCAACCATAACGAGTGCGACCTAGAGATCCAGTATTTGTATCCCACATCTTGATACAATTTGAGGCTTTAGGCATTGGGCAAAGTTTGAGCTTTGATTTCAGACAACACGAGAAAAGTCCCATTGAGTTTTATGTCAAGTTCAGATCGCATGCTAAGAAGGTTGGTATGGCTAGATCAATAATGACCTTGACCTTACTTGACTTGTTGTCATCTTTACATATAATTAGTGAATTTAATTTGCTTTAATTTTTATTCTATTAATCATAATAAATTAATAAGATTTAATTCAAAATAATGGATTAAATTTAAATTAGTGATTTTTGGTATCAAATAGTTTTCAAAGAAATAAGTTTAATTTCAAGTTTGACATCGAAAGAATTATTGAATTTGAAATTATTTAGTTATGAGAATATATAATAAAATTTTAATTAGCTAAATATATAATATATGAAATATAAAATTTAATAATTTTGATAATTTATAAAAATATTACTGCAATTATTAATTAATAGGATTTCGTTCCAATTCTAATTATGCTCTGCTATATTTAGTTGGACGTAACATTTTTAATAGAATAGAAAGAAATCGGATAATTTATAATGAAATGGAATATAAATGCATGTAATATTAGAAAAATTATTGTTTGAAGCTTAGTTTGGGGAAGCGGTGGCAGTTGATATCCTGCTGAAATCAACATGCTAAAATAATAAGTACTTATTCTCAATAAGTACTTATGTGTTTGAGATTGCTATTTTGGTAACAGCTGAAATGTGAAAATAGATGTTTAGCAAGTGCGGTTGCGATTGCTGAAAAGAGATAAAATGACTAAAAAATCCATTGATTTAATAAACTATTAATTGTTGTATAAATAATTAAAAAATATATTATTAGTCATATAAATTTAAAATTA
>JANQAP020000224.1:2047750-2058647 GCA_026874005.2 Erythroxylum coriaceum | reverse complement strand
TCAGACTCGAAGCATGCAACTAATATATAATATAAATACATCAAATAAAGCTCCAAAAACACTCATGGCCGGGACAAGCCCCCGCGCCGGCTGGCCCCCATGTGGCTCCGCCACTGTTCTCCATAATCCTGACTTTGAACTCTGAGTTTTATCTTGGTATTAGAGCCAGTTTCAAATCATCACCCGAACACCATGGCCACCTAAACTCCACCTGCTTCCCCAAAAACCACCACCGAATCCTCTTCCGAACACCTCAAGCTTCATCACTAATTATCCATATCCAATCTGAAAATTATGGTTTCAACGCAGGCGTAATTCTGAATGAAACAAATTACGATGTGTGGTCTCAACTCATGGAGATGCACATCGCCGGACGTTAGAAGCTTGATTACATTACCCGTGACGTTCGATCTCATGAAGAGGAGATGTATTACTCCAAACTCGAGTCTACATCTCAAGGGGAGCAATTGGAACCCAATAATGATCCACACAAGGTTACGGGATTGGACCAATTGGATGAAATAAATATAAATGGTGATATGCTTGGAATTGACGTGCATGAAAGTGAGGGGTCTCATGCAGTGAATGATGGTGAGGCTGCTAATGATGTGCTCTCTATAACTCAAGATAATCAAGTTATGCCTTTGCCACCAGTACCATATGACCAATTGTCTCATGAGCCTGCATCTCACTTGGCCCCTCAGGTAATCTCTGATCCCTACAGGAAAAATTACTCAATCGCACCACTAGGGGAGTACCAAAATCACAGTATGAACCTGTCCTGGAGTCTAATCCAAAATACTCGATGAGTAATTTTATATCCTACCATAAATTGTCAAAGGGGTGTGAGGTATTTATGAATCAATTATCTACTGTGTCTATTGCTAATAATGTGCAGGAAGCTTTACGGGATACCAGATAGAAGGAAGCAATGAATGAAGAAATGTGATCTCTTCAAAAGAATAGGACATAGGATGTGGTTGACTTACCAAATGGAAAGAAACCAGTGGGATGTAAGTGGGTATTCACAATCAAATATAAAGCCGATGGAGCCATTGAACGTTTCAAAGTGAGACTCGTTAACAAAAGGTTATAGTCAAATGTATGGGATTGACTATGCAGAGACATTCTCATCGGTAGCCAAAATTAATACAGTTCATGACTTGCTCTCCCTAGCTGTGAATTTTGATTGGCCTTTGCATCAATTTGATGTAAAGAATGCCTTCTTGCATGGAACTCTCCAAGAAGAAGTATATATGGACCTACTCTCCAAGTGTAGTATGTCACTCTCAGGGAGCAAATAAGGGTGTAGATTGCGAAAATCATTGTATGGTCTGAAACAATCACTCAGAGCATGGTTCGGTAGATTTACTAGTTCAATGAAGGCTTTTGGATACACACAGAGTAATGCCGACCACATTCTTTTCTTAAAGCACAAGAAGGGGAAGATAACTGCACTTATCATCTATGTTGATGACATGGTGGTAACTGGAAATGATTTGGAGGAGCAGAAGGCATTACAAGACTATCTTGCCTGTCACTTTGAGATGAAGGATCTTGGACCATTAAAATATTTCTTGGGGATAGAAGTCCTAAGATCAAAGAAAGGCATGCTCGTAACTCAACAAAAGTATACCTTAGATCTTTTGAAAGAAACTGGTATGTCCACTTGTAGTCCAATTTGTACTCCCATGATCGAAAACTTGAAGTTGGGCATTCATCCTGATCAAGTACCCACAAACAAGGAGCAGTATCAAAGACTAGTAGGAAAGTTGATGTATTTTGCTCACACAAGACCCGATCTGGCGTATTCTTTGAGTGTGATTAGCCAGTTCATGCACTTCCCAAGTCAAGAGCATATGGATGCTATCATTCGGATTTTATGGTACTTAAAATCTTCCCCTGTAAAGGGTATTTTGTTCTAGAAAAACAAGTTAATTACTATTGAAGGATATACTGATGCAGATTAGGCAGGGTCAATTGATAATCGGAGGTCTACATCAGGATACTTAACCTTTGTGGCTGGAAATTTGGTAACTTGGCGGAGTAAGAAACAAGGGGTGGTTGCTTTGTCAAGTGTTGAAGCTGAATATAGAGGGATGACAAATGGGATATGTGAAATGTTGTGGCTTAGAAGATTAATGCATGAATTACGTGTTGAACATAAGCATCCAATGAAACTCTACTGTGACAACAAGGCAGCGTGCGATATTGCTCACAATCCGGTTCAACATGATTAGATAAAGCATGTTGAAATTGATAGACACTTCATCAAAGAGAAGATTGAGAGTAAGTTGATTGAAATCCCTCTTGTACGATCTCAAGACCAACTTGCTGATGTGCTCACTAAGGCCGTGTCTACTCAAGCATTCAACCAATGTCTCCACAAGTTGGGCATGACTGATGTGTATGCTCCAACTTAAGGGAGAGTGTTACGAAATGATTCAATATTCCCCGTAATTTTCTCCGTATTTGTTTTATCATTCTATATATAGAGTAGACTCTGTTATTACGAAATATCTTTGTGATAATTAAGAAATCCCTAGATTAGTGTAGTTTGTATCTTAGACTTTAAGAACCAGTTTGTTATAATCTTGGCTACTAAAAAAGGACCATACGTGTGTAATATGAAGTATGAAGAAAAGGGAATTCTCCACAATCCTGACTTTGAACTCAGAGTTTTATCTCTTATTACTTATCAAAATCAACTAGTATCCAATAAGACCTATCCAATATAAAATAAGGTGAATAGGAGCTTAAATACAAATTAAAAGTAAACCTCATCAACCTTTGGCATAAAGAAAGTAATAGGAACCCACAAAACCAAAGCTTATTCTAACAGCGATTACTAAAATAATTTTCTATGAAGAGTAGTTGAGCACATGCTTATAATCATTACTCATTGGCCAAACCCTATTCCCGACTTTTTAAGGGACAAATATTTATTTCTACTACCATCCAAACGCTAGAGTATAGCTTACTTTATACGGATCTCAAGTTAGTTTTATTGTTCAAATGGGGTCACCACAATGTGGTGCCTTCATGTATTATATATAGTTAACATATAAGCCTACATGATTTGATTCCATGAATTTGCATATATATTCTCACAACTTAAAATATATATTATGTTGCATCTTATTTCTAATATCATGTGTTCACGAACATGTTCCTTGCCTTACAAAAAAGAGAAGTCCTTGCCACCCGTAAAGCTCTAAAAGGACCACAAAGGATCACACAACCTTTTAAACTTTATTATATTGTATAGTCTCATCAAATTAGTCAAACTATTTAATTAAAAACTGAATCATCCTCCTTTCTTTTGATTAGAAAATATACAATTTTGTATTGGCAGGTCCTACGATCCTGTAAGAGGCTCTCTTAATTATGGTGAAAGGCTTGTATATCCAATAATTACTTCTTTTGTAGGCTCAGTTTAATTATATATAATCCCTCAATTCACTACTCCCCAACCACTGCAGAATTGAAGCATGAACTCCCAATTTCATGGTACCTGCTGTGAAGTCTCTATGACCCCCATTGTCACCTCTATAAGATCTCTGAAGCATCAATGCCTAACAACTCTCAAAGCCTTGACGCCACAAATCAGTTCACTAGCAGTCCACAACTGCTTCCTGTATGCGGCTTCTGTCAATGAAATCTACGTCTTCGATTTGTCCAGCTATAGTCACATAGACACTTTGAGTACCAACGATCCCGCTACTGGCTCCATCAAATCCATTGCTTTCCACAAAAGGGAAATCTTCACTGCTCATCAAGACTGCAAGATCAGAGTCTGGAAACTCACACCTTCCAAAGAACACCACCTTGTGACTACACTTCCCACTGTCAAAGACCGGTTTAGCCGTTTCTTGTTCTCTAGAAACTACGTCAAAGTTAGGCGTCATAAGAAGAGGCTTTGGATCGAGCACTGGGATACAGTTTCAGGGTTAGTCGTGCATGGAGAAACAATGTATTCAGTTTCATGGGATAAAAGTTTGAAGACATGGGACACCAGTAATCATCGTTGCTTGGAATCTATTATAGCTCACGAAGATGCTATAAATACAGTGGCAGTGTCAAGTGATGGAACTATTTACACAGGATCAGCAGATGGGCTCATTAGGGTTTGGGGGAAAGTTGGCAAGAAGAGAAAGCACAGTTTGGTTACCACCTTAGATAAGCATAAATCCACGGTGAACGCACTTGCTTTGAGCGATGATGGATCGTTGCTGTTCTCAGGTGGCTGTGACCGTTCGATCCTGGCTTGGCAAAGGGATGACGATGACCACATGAAGTTGGTAGAGAAATTGTGGGGTCATGCAGGTGCCATACTGTGCTTAATCAACGTAGATCATCTGCTAGTAAGTGGGTCAGAGGATTGTACAGTGAGAATATGGAAATATGGGAGGAAGCCTAATGGGTATGATTGTATGTTTGTATTGGAAGGACACGAAAGACCGGTGAAGTCAGTGGTCGCAATCAGTAACAAAGGCGTAGGTGCATGTAATGGTCCCTTTTCGATTTGCAGTGGAAGCCTTGACGGAGAGATTAAGATATGGGAGGTCTCGAACTAGGCCTGAATAGTGACTATAAAAAGTGTTGAAATTTGTAATCTGAAAGGACCACTTACATGGTCACTCATTCGTAACTAATCTATATATAATTGAATAAAATTTTATTTTAAAATTTATATATTAAGAGAATAAAGCAAATCCCACCAAGGGATAATCATTTTATGCTCTTTCAACGTCCCTCGTTGAAAATTAAAAATTGAATAAAATGGCAGTTGAATTGATATCTAGAAAGAGAAGTCTCAATATTTTACTCCCATTTAGCTAAGGAATAAACAATAATCTTTTAGAAAATAAGGTCCATCAAGTATGTGTTTTTAGAACAAATGAATTTATGTATTTGAGAAAAATATAATTAAATTTTAGGTGAAAATGAGACTTGAAATAACTGGCAAGGTTATTCCTTTATGACCATCAGAAGTTCGAGTCACGGAGCTGTCTCTTTGTAAAATACAAAAGAGAATGATGTATATAATTGATGTCCCTCGTCCGTCCATAACAATGCGAAGAGTCTTGTGCACTGAAGTTGTTGTTGTTATTCTTATTGATGTAGAATTGAAACTTAGGTATTCAATTATACGAAGCTTCTATAACTTACTTCACATGTCCCAAAAATAGTTGAATATGCAAATTAATTAAATACAAACAAAATTTAGATAAAGCTCATATCCAAACTTTTATATCAGAATTTATTTCATTGTCAAAAGTTTATTAAATTAATATATAATTTCAAATTTTCAATGAATTCCAAGCAAAAATTATTATAACGTGTTCAATTTATTACCCAAAAATTAATTTTATAGATTAAAAAAAACTTTTTTCACTTCAAAGGCGGTGATATGAGAATCTTACTGTACATCATCATTTTACATTATTTAAAAGTTTTTAATTATGAAATTTAATTTGTTGTCATTGTCACTAATCTTTTGATCATTAGTGATGTTCTGTGTTTTGCTCCCACTAAAACAAAGTTGTAGCCGTGGCGACAACATGTGATTTGTTATTGGAATAGTTTATGCGATTCCCACTAAGAAACTAAACATCCTTTTCCTTCTTCTTCTACTAGGAGGAAAGTATACTTCATTAGTAATGACATGCATGTTTTGCGTGATACCATTTAAAAATTGTTGGTTTGCTGCTTCTAAGTAGAAAATTTATGTTTTCGTTCTCCCGTTCTTTTCTAAGTATCATCACTACTTGTCTCAATTAAAGGAATGGCTTTAAATGCTTTGTAAGACAAAAGCACTATCTAAAATTATATAATTTCCTAAACGACTTTTGAAAAGCTGTTTATAGTTTACACCAAAAGCAACCATGGTTGCATAATTAATATTATTTACCAAGTGATTAGCTTTTCCTTGATTTAGAACTCGACATCCATGCAAGCAAAAGCTTGTGTTTTGGAGATTAAAATTCGAGATTTGTCTGTGTTATGATGAAAGGGAATTCATCTAAAGTTTAAGAGTTAATGCTTGGAGTTTAATTACTTTATAGATAAATAACTAAGATTGCGTAACAAATTAAACTATTCTGCTAGGCCGTTTGCATCGGTAAGGTAGCATGTGGATGCCACTAACCATATTAAACTTATTAAGTGCATTTGAAACATAAAACCCATTTACATAAATTGATCATTGTTGGCTTTTATGTCTCATTTGACCTGTTAGAGACGCTGCTGGCGTAGGTGCTCGCGTAATTGCCACAGCTTTTATGTAAGTTGGTCTGGTCACCATAGTCCCTAGGTAGTGGCAACACTTTTATGTAATGGGAATTCTTATAGATTAACAGCTAATCCGTCTCTAATAATACCGTAATCAGGTTTTGTAGGTGTAAACAAAACTAAGCATAGATCGTGTGACATACCACAAGTGTTTTAAGGAAACCCTTAGACTTGAAACTAATTAGGGTTTTTGGTTGTTGAGTTTGGGAAGGATTTAATAGGTAAGGAATGAATAACGAGTAGTTGATTGATTATTATGATTATAAGAACAGTATTTTGACATCAGACTTTTAGGAATTACTTGATACCCTTCAAAATTGAGATAAATGAAAATCATTCCTGAATGACGGGCAAGTGTCACAGGCGTGACAGTACAAGAGTGTCACACTCTTTTCTTCTTCTTCTTCTTCTTTTTAATCTTTTTAGCAATTATATATAATTAAAATATAATTAATTAAATACAATTAATTAAAATAATATTAAAATATAATTAATTAATTAAAATAATATTACCATGTAATTAATTAAAATTTAATTAATTAATTAATTACAATATAATTATTTAAAATAATATTACATTACATTGTAATTAATTAATTACAATATAATTAATTAATTAATTAATTATTACAATATAATTAATTAATTATATTTTTCTCTTTTTTGGCAATTAAATATGACTATTTAAAATATATTAAAATTTGATGTAAAACAAAAATTTAATAAACTTTTATTTTTCAATATTTTTAACAAACCAACCATTATCGATAGTAATAATCATTCATTCATTTTAACCAACCATTATATTTATATCCATTCTCCTTTATTTCTATATTCATTCTCATTCTTATTACCGTTACTCCATTTGAACGTACTGCTACTTCATTCTCTTTAATTGAATTGCAATTGGATGTAAAAAGGTTTACCATGTAAAAAGTACATTTTGAACCTCATCGCTTATAACATAATACAACTTGAACACTAATATTTTAAAACGTTTAAACTGAACTCTAACGTTTTAAAAATGTTTAGAACAGATCTTAAATGAACGAAAAAATTGACAAAGTTAACTTCACGTTAGTTAAATATTGTATCAATATTAACATGACGTTATTTTTATTTTTTTAAAGTAAAAAATAAGTCTTACTTTCACATAATTAATTTTTTAAATTAATCACAAATTAGATCCCACAATTACGTGACAGTGGACTCCATTGTATAAGACAGTAGGTCTCACTTGTCATATGACAATGAGCCCACATTGTCATATTTTAGATAGTAAGTCTAACAGTGAAGTCTACTTTTTGTTTAAAAAATAAAAAATAATATCATGTTAGTATTCGTTTAACTGATAGAGAGTTAACCTCGTTAAATTTTCTATCCACTTAAGGCCTGTTTTGAATGTTTTTAAAACATTATGATTTAATTTAAACACTTCGAAACGTTAAAATGTATTATATATTTTGTTATAAACGTCGAAGTGCAAAATATACTTTGAGCCAAATTTCATAATAATAAGTTGGGAAATTAGGATATGAACCTTTTTGTATATAACTTGTTTCCTCTTTTTAACATTAAGAGATTATGAAATTTAACATAAAATTAATGCGAAATGTCAAAGCCTAACGTCTAAGAACAATATGATACCTCTACAATAACAAGTTCCATTATTCTCTGATGAGAAAGTTCGATTCAATTATACTTGGATATAATGTAAAAATGATGCAAGTCAAACGAAAAATAATAATTTTAAAAAGAAGCTCAAAAATTTTGACTAAAAAAGTGATCTAATGGAACATTTATTATTGAATAAAAAAATTTATAATATTAAACTAAAATACATTCAGATGATTTAAAAAGAAAAAAAAGTGAAAATATCCACCTTGAAAAGATGTCATAAATTTCACAAAAGTAGAAAAAATTAAAGTAATTTATATAAAAAATTTTATAGAAAAAACATAGATTATCTTATATATTAATCACTCTTATAAAAATATGAACGCTAGCAAAATGACCATAAGATAGAAGCAGCACTTATTTATATATGTTCAACTTAATGAAGCAGATACAGAGTAAGAAAATTTCTCTTCAAATTGTGATTGATGAGAAGTATAACATATCAAACCTGTAATGGCATATAAATGTTTTAACAACGTAAGCATGCTCATAAGGATCTGCTTAGAAGGAGCATTTGCATTGCCTCATCAATCGAGCTATATCTGACCACTCATCTTTCAGCATCTTAACACACTTTGCAAACACAAGCATGGTAGTCATAATAAAGCTGTATTTTTGAAGCGATCAAACTCAAAGAGATTCAATTGATGTAACATCATTAGTGATCGTTAATATAAGATTAGCAAATCAAATTTTTATTCATTAAGAAATCATTTTTAGTTCTTAACCTCACTCCTACTCTTGCTAGCCACGCAACTGATGTTTATTTCAAGTGACAATCCCTGTCCAATCAATAAGCTACCTGCAGTCTGCTCAGTTGGGAATAATGCCAAATCAGTTCACTCACCATTAACTCCAATTTTACATCCTGTAGTTTGACTAATCACCAATGCAATTCAATATCTCCAATCTTGAGAACATAACTTACCAAACTTTAGACAGGATAAACTCATATAACATACGAGTAAAGGAACAACTTTAACTCGATATTCCAGTCTCACAGGAACACCACAAATATCAGAAGCAATTGGCTTGGCCAAATCAAGCAAAATTATGAAGATCAAGCCAGATGAAAGGTACATTAACTGCCCTGATCAATTCATGAGTTTGACTCTCTAAAGCACCTGCTAAAATGAATGCTGCAAACCTATATCCATAGAAATTATACATTTTAACTAAACACAGCCAGCCACATCAGAGATTCAGCTCACAGAGAACGAATCAACAAATGGCGCAAGAGTGCAGATAATTCCTACCAAGGGGGAAAATAATATCTAGTTCTTATTGGTAGCATCATAAGAAGTGATCGCTCGACGCAACGACAAAGTACAGTCAATTCCATTGAGTTTCATGCGAATGACTGATGAATTAAAAGTCATCAGTATCATTAGTAACCTGTTAAGAGTATCTCAAAATTTGCCTACAAACTACTCCTCAAAGCGTCGAAATCTGTATTCAAATAATTGTTAACGAACCATAATGAACCTCCAAGATGGGAACTTCCCCAATATATGACTAATGTGACTTTCTCCGAAGACGCTTCCTGAGTTTCTTGTACTTGTGCTTGTTCATCTTCTTCTTCCTTTTCTTCTTCACACTATCAGCCCACACAGTCCTCGCATCATCACCCTCAATATCATCGATCAGATCAAACCCAGTTGCGTGAACACGGTTTAAGTAAGACCCAAAAGGGAAACTTGGGCAATAGTATTGATAAACCTTGGTGGGTTTGTGGCTATTTATGATTGCAGGGTTGAAGAGATATTCTGGGAAATTGTCGGGTTCAGATTTAATTGGTGGGTTAAGTTGCCACGGTCTAAGGGTTGCTCCGATGCTTCTGAGAGATTGAGAAGAGGATGTGGAGGTTCTTTTAATGAAATTAACGATTGGATTTGCCATCTTTGGTAATGTGGGGTTTTAGGATTTACAAAGAGACTTTGGGCGGCGCTTCGGAGAAAACCAGAGAAATCGACAAAGACACCCCACGAGGCTCTCTTACTGTACCAAACCAAAGATGATGTATTCAAAAGATCTACGATTCATAGGTAAACCATTAAACGTCGTCGGCTGCTCAGGAACATTATTGCCGATAAAACACAACATAAAAAAAATGCCCTCACGCAGGATCGAACTACGGACCTTCAGTTTACAAGACTGACGCTCTACCACTGAGCTATAAGGGCTATCTTCAGATGCTTGTAAACTTCTTTTATAAAATACATGTTTTTGGTGTTGTGAGAACTCCACCGAATGCGGCAACTACTAATGATTAAAAAAACCATACCAATTAAGCTTATTTAAATGTAAAAAAAAATTAAATTTTAATTTTAATTTTTGAATAAATAAGAACAATTTTTTAAAAATATATTCTACAATTTTTAAAATTTTAATCTTTATCTAATACTAATTTAATCTTTTTTAACTTTAAAGTTACTTTCGTCTTGTACGTTTTTCACTAGATAATGTTATCCTTCTGGCATTTATTTCCGGACAGCAACACACTATGAAAATTACCTGCACACCACACACCCCATCAAGAAGCACGGCAGAAAATGGGACAATTTAATATTTTAAAATCAAATTGGACATTAAATTAATCAAAAAAAATATTTAAAGTTTAAAGATTCAATCAGTAATAAATCACTATAAAATTAATATATAATAAATAAAAAGTAACATTTATAAGAATAAATAAAAATAAAATATTTTTTAAAATAAAAATAAACCTAATTTTATTATCATATAATTCTATTAGGTAAACCACGGAACTTTCCAGCAACATGACGACGGTAGGGAGAAGATCATCAGTATACGCAACATTTTTTTTTATTTTATAAAAAGTTGTTTCCGTGATTATCTGTGAACTTTTGGTCACAAAAGAGCAACATTTATGCTTCGAAGCTCGCTCTCTCTAATAATACAATTT
>JANQAP020000224.1:1895691-1907066 GCA_026874005.2 Erythroxylum coriaceum | reverse complement strand
TATTTGAATATTTATATATTTTAAATTTAATTATATTTATTAATAATTATTAAATTTTAATTACATATAATTTAATTGTAAAAATTTTATCATAATTTTTATTGATAATTAATTTTAATTTATTAAATATATAATTTTGAATTAGATTATTCATAATTTTTATTAATAATTAAATAATATGTATTTAAATGATAGTAAATTAGATTATGAAAAAAACAGAAACAAGAAACAAAAACCACTTTTTATAGATTTCATAATTTTTGAAAACTGGAAGAAACCAAAACCAAAAACAGAAACTGAAAACTCAAATAAACAAATTTTTTTACTGAATTTGAAAACAAAAACAAAAAACCAAAAACAAAAATGGAAACAAACACACCCTAGTAACTTATTTCTTGTCCTTGATATTAGTTTTAGAATTTATTTAATTTTTAACTTGAAAAGTAAATATATTTGTAGTTAGTGATTCTTTTGTAATAAGTAGAGGCAATGTTAATATAAATAGCACAAATCTTACATATTCATATAAGTAAGTTTGAGAGAATATTGATGAAAAAATGGTAAGTGTTCATAAGTAACCAATAGTATTAACAAACTAATAATAGTTGCTTGTTAGTATTCTACATCAAATTTAGAGGAGCATAAAATCCAATCAATTTTTAAAAACCAAAACCAAATAGGCCGATTTGATTAGAAACAAAAAGAACCGCTAGTTGTCTGGTTCAGTTTCATTTTATAAATTGTTTATATAAAAATTAGCCGGTTTATTAGTGAGCTGGTCGGTTTATTAGTGAATCAGTCAAAACAAATCAGTACTATATAATTTCATAAATCTAAACTATTCAACATCTTGCTTCACTCTTTACACTTTACCATCTTCTTTTCTCAGTTCTCAACTTCTCATCGCTTCATTTTTTGAGTAAAGCACAGGAATTGCAAAGTCAGAACCTTTAACAGGTTTTACAGAAATAGAATGGTCCATCAATGTACTGAAAGAATCCTAGGATGTTGGTTCTTTCATCCTGGGCATGGGAAGGGTATTGACATTCTGGTTCCTTTATCTCAAACGAAGGCCGACGACTTATATGATGTTGAGAAGGACCGCTGCATTTGCATGCATCCATGAATAGGAGATGCTTTTATTGTACTTATTTTTTCCTTGCCTGAGGGTACATGTTCCAACATTAAAGATAAAAAACTATGAGGACAAATGGGAAGCCTCATGTTAGTTGAGAATCTCCCCAATCTAATTCAAGAATACGTAGTTTGCTTTTATCTTCCTTTAGGTATTATTAGGATTTTGTTGCTCTGCTCCCAAAAAGTGTTTTTCAAGGTAAGGGAGTCTGCTTATTGATAAGTTAAATTATTTATATATGATTTTGAGATGAATCGGAACTAATTTGACTTATCTCCATGGGAATTGTGCTCTTTATTTGGTTAATTCTCACACATTTTAACTTTATTGCTTAATAGGTACAATTGGAGAGATTTTGGGACAATAGACATAACTTTGGCTGTGGATGTCAGATTAAGGCTATTCAAATATGCTTTCGAAGAGAACTCCGAGCTCTACAACTTCTGTGCAGACCTCAAGGAGAGATTTGGCCTTCTAAAGGGTCAAAAGTGCACATTTCTGAAGATGCTCAGTGTATGTCTGCCTAGCGGACATCATATCCCTCCAAACATAAATGAGCGAAGAAGGAAGGCTGAAAGACCCGTGAATGTTCGCTTAATGGACATTCACCATCCAAAACTGCTCCAGAGACCCGAGAAAGTCCGCCTAACGGACATCATGTCTGCCTAACGGACTTTGTGGCACAGATACGATCTTTATTCCCCTGTTTAGTAAAAACTAGGTTTCTTTGACCCCAAGACACTATATATACTCATTTTGAAGACCTAAATAGGGGTCTTGGCACTGAAAATGAGGCAAGGAGATTGGAGGCACCCAAAATAGGAAAAGAAGAGGAAGAAGGAGGATTGCATCAAGATTGGAGCAAGCTTGTTTTGTCTCCCCTCTCTATCTTCTCTCTCTACCCTATCTTGAATGTTGATAGTCTCTATGTATTTTGATTCTTTTATCATATGCTGGAGCTAAACTCCATTTAGGATTAGAGATGTAGCCTATTTTGGGGATTGATTGGTGTTGAATGAAAGTTCTTGAGTTATATTTATCTTTCTTGAGCTTCATTGTTGTTTCTATAATTGATCACCATAGATGCAATCTTAGGAATCATATGATGGAATGAGAGGTAAAGTATGATTTGTGCATTAGGAAGATAAACAAATTAGATTTAGAGATAGAGATATCCTAAACTAGTGTGATAACTTAGGGTTACTTGGTCTTAATGAATTTGACTAGCTAGATTTCACATTAAGAGATGGTAATCAACTAGTTGGGTATTCTTGTATATCTTGAGAGAGAATATAAGTGAATTTATGCAATTGTTATTATAACTTGTCATTAAATCAATTCCATAATTTATCGATCAATCTCTTAAATTGGTGAATCCTAAAGTCCTAAGTCTAAACCATCAAATTTTCGTTGTTTGTTTATTTACATTCTTCACAATTTCTTGTTTGCTCTAATCCAATCATCTTTTAAATTTCTTATCATTTTGGTTAAAGTAACTAGGATTAATTTAGTAGTGAGTATTTTAGTCCTCGTGGGACACGACCTTGGAATACTTGATGTGTAAATACTAGGAACGACTATGTGCACTTGCAGATTCAGTCGACCAAGTTTTTGGCGCCGTTGTCGGGGACTAATTTATATTTGCTGCTATTAATTCTAGTTATTTTTTATTACGTTAAGTTTTCATCCATTAATCAATCTTAAACTCTTTTCTCTTTGTTCTATTTCAGGAGTTGTATACACTTAAAACGTTCAAGAAATCTGAACGACGATCAGTTAATTGAATTGAACCCTAAATTTGAACGCACTTGTAGAAGGAACAACGCCCAAAGAAGAAGAGAGATGGAAAATAATAGTCAAAATCTAATTCTGGATGAAGAGCAAGAGATGGGGAACGAACAATTCAATGGAGGAAACCAGGCTGAACCGATGGTTGTTAATCCTGCGGTGAGAAGAATTAGAGATTATCAAATGCTGTACATTGTTAGCAACCCTTATTGCATTTGATTGATTGTGGCAGCAAAGAATTATGAGCTAAAGCAGATTCATCTATCGATGTTGCCATAAATTATTGGAATGCAGAGTGAAGATCCCCTAGCTTTTATGAGAGAATTTTATTCTACAATTCAGATTCTTCCACTGTGTGGACTGTCTATCGATAAGTTAAATCTAAGGTATTTTTCCTATTGCATGAAGGGATTAGCAAGAAATTCATTGTTGAGCTTGGAGGTAGACCCTATTGATACCTGGGATAAGGTGATGAAGACTTTCATGATAAAGTGGTACCCAACCCATTAAACTCTTGAACTAAGGAAGATGATACACTGGTTATCGCAGAAGGAAGGAGAAAATTTTCATGAAGCATGGGAACGATTTAATGATCTCCTCGACCAGTGTCATCACCATGGATTTGACACTTACTCCTTGACTCAGTTCTTCTAATATAGTCTCACTGATCACAATCAAACTTTGGTGGATTTAAATGCTGGTAGGAATATTAGTGACCTGAGTTCCCAAGAGTTATGGAATATCTTCAAGAAGGTTACGGAGAATTCACATTGTAAGGTGACTAGGAGCAAGGCTGCTACTCTTAACGAAGTGGGATCTAGATCTGACATGGCTTGCCAAGTTGCTGAGATAAATAAGAAGTTGAATATGTTGATGAATGACAACAAGTCTAGTAGGGATCCTTGCACTCTTTGTGGTAGATTTGGGCATACAACAGTTGATTGTATGAACATTGAAGCAGCAATGCCAGAGGAAGAGGTAAACTATGTTGGCAGGCAAGGCCAGAGATTTGATCCCTTCTCAAACACCTACAATGAAGGTTGAAAGTTCCATCCTAACTTTTCATGGAAAAATCAAGGGGCTGTGAAACCAATGAGACCACCTGGGTTCCAAGCGCCACAAAAACAGCAGTATTCAACTTCTTCATCTTCTTCACAACAACAATTCCCTCCCCATTTGGAGAAAAAAAGTGGATAGGCTTGAAAATATGTTGCTCAACTTATGAACAAGATGGATCAAAGTGCTCAAGCTAGCTCTTAAGCAATGAACAGAACGGAGCAGAACATCCAGTCCAACCAAGCTGCCATTAGAAACTTAAAGGTGCAAATCAATCAAATGACAAAAGAGGTAAGTGAAAGAGGTAAGGGAAAGCTACCTAGCAATACTCAAGTGAATCCAAAACAAGATTGTATGGCAATTTGTTTGAGGAGTGGTAAGGTGGTAGAAGGTGTGGTTCCTAAGGAGAAGGAAGCTAAAATAAGTGAAGCAGAGGATGCTGAAATTGTGAATTTGGATGAAGAAGAAAGGTCTAAGGAAACCGAACCAAAGAAAGAGTCTTCACTAAGTTCAGAATTTTCCTTTATACCGCCCATACCATACCCCCAAAGGGTAAGGAAGAAGCATGACAATTCCAAATTTCAAAAATTCCTTGACCTTTTCAAGAAGATCCATATCAATATCCCTTTCATCGAAGCACTTGCTGAGATGCCTGCTTACACTAAATTCTTTAAGGAAATCATCTCCAACAAAAAGAAGCTGGACAATTTTGCAACGGTAGCCTTAACTGAGGAGTATAGTTCTATTTTACAAAATAAACTACCCCCTAAGTTAAAGGATCCAGAGAGTTTCACTATTCCTTGTCACTTTGGTGCTTCTAATATTTTTCAATGCTTATGTGACTTAGGTACAAGTATTAATCTCATTCCTTTGTATCTCTATAATAGGATTGGAATTGGTGAACTCAAACCAACTACAATCTCATTGCAACTTAATGATAGATCAACTCGATATCCCATTGGTATAGTTGAGGACTTACTAGTAAAAGTTGGTAAGCTTATAATTTCTGCTGACTTTGTTGTGCTTGAGATAGATTTTGATAAGCAGGTTCCTATAATCTTAGGAAGACCATTTTTAGCCACTGGTGGAGCATTGATTAACGTCCCGGATAGTAAGCTCACCTTGAGAGTTGGTGATGAGGAAGAGGTGTTTAACATTTTCAAAGCTTTAAAGGGACCCTCTTTCGATGAAGTCACTTATATAATAGATGTAAATGATTCTCTTACACTTGAATCCATTCCTAAATTAATGTATGATGATGCTTTAAAGACATGCCTAGCTTTAGGAATAGATGAGAATGCATTGGATGATGAGTTAGTGGACTATGTATATAGATTGTAAGGTAATGGATTTAGGTATAGACCCTAAATTGAAGAATTAGGCCCTCCTAAACCTAAATTGTTACCTTCCATATTAAGCCCATTGAAACCTGAATTAAAATAGTTTCCAATGCATTTGAGGTATGCATTCTTAGGAGAATCAAATACATATCTAGTTATTATTTCTTCTTCTTTGAATTCCTCTCAAGAAGAGAAGTTATTAAGGGTGTTACGTGAACATAAATCGGCTATTGCATGGAATATTGCTAACATAAAGGGAATTAGCCCTTCTATTTGTGTTCATACGATTTTAATGGAGGAAAACCACAAAACTAGCAAGGAAAATCAAAAGAGACTGATGGAGTTGAATGAACTAGATGAATTCTGCCTAGATGCTTTTGAGAATGCTCGAATATACAAGGAGAGAACCAAGGCTTTCCATCACAAGCATATCCGTTGATGAGAATTCAAATCTGGTCAAAAGGTTTTGCTATTTAACTCTTTTTTCAAATTGGTTCTAGGGAAATTACGGTTAAGATGGTCTGGACCTTTAGTGGTGACCAAAGTATACCCACATGGAGCTGTAGAGATTAGAAGGGATGAACAAAAGCCCTTTATGATCAATGGACAACGACTAAAGCAATATTTTGAGGGAGAGATGGTTGGATACATTTTGACCATCACATTCAAAAATTGACATTATGGTGGCCTAGTCTAGTTAAGGACATTAAACTTATCGCTTGTTGGGAGGTAACCTAACATTTATAACTCTTTGTGTGTTTTATTAATTTCATTATCTTTTTTTCATATCTTTTTATTATAGTCTATTGTGTGTTGTGTAGGGTTAATGTTTATAAGACACCTTAATGACACCTCCAAGTAGCATGAGAAATAGAGTGATCAAGATGCATCAATCCGAGAGGTAAGATCCATATTACGGGTGGGGGAGGTAAGTCTTTTTGCTTCTTTTAATATTTTTATAATTTTCATTCATACATCATGCATATAGTCCTATGGTATCATTGAGTAGTTGGAAGGGGCAAAATAGGAGTGAACTAAGTGAGATGGACATAGAAAAATCCGAGAAGGTCCGTCTAGTAGACAATATGTCCTTTTAACGGACATTACAAAGCATCTCACTTCCAAAAAACCCGAGAAGGTCTGCCTTAGCGGACATTACTCAGCTTCTAGCACTCAGAGACCCGAAAAGGTCCGTTTAGCAGACATCATGTCCGCTTAACGGATATTACCCAACTTCTGTCACTAAGAAACCCGAGAAGGTTCGCTTAGTGGACATTTCTCGCACTTAGAGTTTTAAAAACTTTTTACCCCTCTTCTTTCCTACTCTTCCCTGCATTTTCCCTATTTTCTGCTACCCACCTTCACGCCATTCACTTCCTCCGACCTTCCCTTGCCTATTTCACCTTCTCACCTAGATTTTCTCCCTTTTCTTCTTCTCTTCATCTCTTTTTCCACTCCCTTCAACTGACCCATCCACCAACATAATCCCTAATCACCTCCACCAATCGTCTCCATGCCAATACCTGCTACCACCCTCAAATTTGTGGATTTTGGGAATTCTTTTGAGGATTAAGGTTGAGTTCATGTACCTTCCACTCCCAGTCGGCTCGGGTAAGTACTCTTTCACCATTTGGGGTTAAATTGTGGCTGAACTCGTTTTAATTGAAGAATCTTTGGATTCCTAGGAAGTTTTGAATTTGTGGAGTTAAAGCTTGACATCCCCATTAGTGTTGGTTGCTTGAGACTGTGTTGTTGAGATTTCATTTGTTTAGGGTTTGTGTGGGAATTGAGTTTTTTTGTGGTTAGGCTGAAATGGAATTTGAGCTGTATTGATGTCGAATTTGTGATTGTGTGGCAGTTGTTGGGTTTGTGTTATTGATTGAATCTGAAGGTGTGTTGAAGTTGTGGGGTTTGTAGTGAAATTGAATCTGTGGTTGCATTGTGGTTGTAGTTGTATTTAAAAATGCATTTGAGAGTGAGAATGTGGTTACATTACGACTGATTTGGTGTTGGGAATTAACCCCTACCTTATTGAGATTATAGTTGGTGGTATACCTATTCGTAATGTCTCGATTTAAGCAAATGGCGAGAAAGAACACTGCTCAATCCTCTAAAGCTGCTAGGGGTAAACAGTTGGTCGAGAAAACAGAGGAACCTGAGCTTACTTAAGCTCTATTCATCAATGAGCAGTGTGAGGCTTGGTATAATAAGAAAAAGAGCAATAAGTTTGTGCTAGAAGTCTCAGTGGAAGTAGGAATTGATGCAGCGTACCATGTAAGAACCAACTTGGATAGATTTCATTGGGGAAAATTGTTGGACCTAAAGGGAGCATACTACCCAGTTGTAGTCAAGCAAATCTATACTATCCTTAGCATGACAACAGATAAACAACTATTAGAACTCGTTTCTTATATAAATGGGAGAGAAGTGGTCATCACTGAAGAGTTGATTAGTGAACATTTGGAGCTGCTCATGGGAGGCCAAGTCCCATCCTTTGACAAGCGGGCTAGGTGTTCAATTGATAGCCAATGGACAAAGGACGATGTTATGTCTTGTTTTGGAGTTAAGGCCGCTATGCGCTTTACAAACCAACGTATGTTTATGCATTGCGGCCCCCTTGATATTGAACTAAGATTGGTGGCATTCATACTTGCCCATAATGTCATCCCTAAGGCTAGTGACTTAGGGTACCTTCGGAATAAGGATTTATATATTTTGGACAAAATGTTTTTTCGAGATGACCAATTCCAGGGTATTGCGATTGCCAAGATGATCATGACCTCGATGTGGCAAGTAGTGCATCACAAAGCTGAGACTAAGAGGTTTGTATTTCCAGTCCTATTGAGCCAACTATTTGGGCGCCTTAAGGTCCTCTACAGAAATGAAGAAGTGGTTCATACGACTAATGTGGATGTCATCAATGCGGATAAGATGAGGGAATTCAATTATCAAGAAGATGCTCAGAATAGATGGGTCAATCCACATCGAGTGAGGGCCAATTCGACCACAACCACTACACAGCAATCCCAAACTACTCAAGGCCAAAGGGACCATCAGATTCTAGCCCAAGTATAAGAAGTCCGCACAAAAGTTCAAGGACTTCGAGCTCAAGTGGGAAATCTCACGGATTCCCAGACAAGGATGGAAGAAATGTTGAGGGCTTTTATGGAGCGCCAGCCACCCCTTTCGGAATAGCACTTGATGAGACACTATAAGATCCTAGGATTGCATGTGCATTTTCAGTTTCATGCATTAGCTTCGCACTTTATATTCTGCTGACCCTATATTTTATTTTGTTTCTTCTATTTTGGACAATTGTAAGGATACTTTAGGCCTCTTTTGTTCTATCCCCATAATTTTGTGATGCATAGCTTAATGAGTGATAGGAATCCAAGGTGTGGAATTTGGTTTTATGACAATGCAATTTGTTAATTCAGGGGGTTTCTTTTCCCTTACTCTTTATTCCGTTCTTTGCATTATGCTTTCTCTTTTATCTTACCCAACATTGAGGATAATGTTGATTCTAAGTGTGGGGGTGGGATAAATTGATGATTTTGCATGCATAATGTTGCATTGAATTATCCTACAATTTCCATTAAAAAAAATCTTTTGTTTTGTGTTAGTTTTGCATTAACTAATTCTGCATACTTATATATCTTTCACATCCTAATTGTCTTTATAATCCAATTTAGTGAGTTAATTGTATTATGGGTAAGATTGATCTTAAATAAGATGCATAATATGATTAAATTGATTACATAACTTGTCACAATTAGACGCTATAATGTTAAATTGATTGAATGAGCATGCTATTGAATGAGAAAACATCACCAAATGAGCTATTTGGAGCCTAAAGGATTGCATCCAATCCTATTTTCTTGTGAGTGATATAATTTTCTCTTCTATGTATGTTTATTTTTAGAACTTGCATTGCATCTTTTCGAGATTACATAATCATACTATAGTATGTTCATGAAAGTGATAAAAGGCACTAGGATTGAGCTTGAGCCAAATAGCCAACCCTTTTTATATATCAATCCCCTAGTGAATCCTTTATGCTATTGACTATATTTGAGCCTTTTTCTTTGCAAACCTATTCCAAAGAACCTTGAACCAAGAAAAACAAATTTACCCTTGTTCAATGGTTAGTAGAGCTATAGATGTTATGCATTCAATTTTCATCTTAATAGGTATACAAAGGAAGAAGTGTGGAGTTGTTTTCTACAGAAATTGAAGGAACGTGCAATCTTGAAAAAAAATATAAATAAAAAAAAAATGTAAAAAAAAGAGAAAAGAAAGAAAAGAAAAGAAGAATTGGCATCTAAATGATGTTGTTGAAAAATTGGGCATATTCATTTCAAATCCCAAGGTGAAAGAATGATGAAAAATTTTGATAATATTGGTGGAGTTTCCTAAGTATTATGATTGTTGGGCAATTTTCAGTAAAATTTGCCAATGATGATTGTAATATTTATAGTTTATGCTCTACTAATTATTGAATGTTTGAATTCCTATCCTTTCTTCTTAGCCTACTTTACCCCTTGGCCCCATTACAACCAAAGGAATAAAGAACTTTTTGATTCATGGATATGCCATAGATGGGAGTAGTGGAGAAGTAGATAAGATGCAAGCTTATGGTAAGAGATATGCATTAGAAGATGATTTAGAGTCACCCTTAAACACTTGTCTATGAATTATGGTAAGAGATATGCATTAGAAGATGATTGAGAGTCACCCTTAAACACTTGTCTATGAAAGTGAATGCTTTATGAGAGACTTCATTCATAGCATGTGATTTTGATTAATTGAAGCATTATGATGTCTTATTGTTGCTTAGTTTGTGATCTAATTTATGAAGTATTATGTGGCCTTATGCCTATATTTCAATTCTTACTTATAATGCTTTCAATTTATTGGATTGAACTATGATGATGATTAGGTGTGGAATCATGGAAAGAAAATGTTTGTGGGTATCATTCGTTTTAAGTAAACCCTCAAGAGACCATAACTCCTCCATTATGGACGTATAGTAGTTTAAAGGCTTGTGACATATGCTAAATGTCACCGTGCACCTACGAAAGTGGAATCAATATTCTGTTTGAGGAGTTAGTATATAGTTTTCTTTCGTTTTTGCTTGGGGACAAGCAATGGTTCAAGTGTGGGGGAATTTGATAAGTCAAATCATTTATACATGATTTTGGGATAAATTGGAACTAATTTGACTTATCTTCATGTGAATTGTGCACTTTATTTGGTTAATTCTCACACATTTCAACTTTATTGCTTAATAGGTACAATTGGAGAGATTTTGGGGCAAAAGACATAACTTTGGCTATGGATGTCAGATTAAGGTTGTTCAAGTATGCTTTTGAAGAGGACTCCGAGCTCTATAACTTCCGAGAAGACCTCAAGGAGAGATTTGGCATTCTGAAGGGTGAAAAGTGCACATTTCTAAAGATGCTCAGTGTTTGTCTGCCTAGTGGACATCATGTCCCTCTAAACGGACATTAGCGGAGAAGGAAGGCTGAAAGACCCGTGAATGTCCACTTAATGGACATAAATTCTGGTTAACAAACATTCACTATCCAAAACTACTCCAGAGACCTGAGAAAGTCCGCCTAATGGACATTATGTTCGCCTAACAGACTTTGACGGCATAGATACGATCTTTATTCTCCTGTTTAGTAAAAACTAGGTTTCTTTGACCCCAAGACACTATATATACTCATTTTGAAGACCTAAGTGGGGGTCCTGGCACTGAAAACGAGGTAACGAGATTGGAGGCACCCAAAATAGGAAAAGAAGAGGAAGAAGGAGGATTACATCAAGATTGGAGCAAGCTTGTTTTGTCTTCCCTCTCTATCTTCTCTCTTTACCCTATCTTGAATGTTGATAGTCTCTATGTATTTTGATTCTTTTACCATGTGTGGGAACTAAACTCCATTTAGGGTTAGGGATGTAGCCTATTTTGGGGATTGATTGGTATTGAATGAAAGTTCTTGAGTTATATTTATCTTTCTTGAGCTTCATTGTTGTTTCTATGCTTGATCACCATA
>JANQAP020000224.1:1883776-1895591 GCA_026874005.2 Erythroxylum coriaceum | reverse complement strand
CACTTAAACGTTTGCTTGTCCTCAAGCAAACAAAATAACAAAACACATAAAAACACATAACACACAATGCAATAATGAGGCAATGGCTCTGACTTCATGAAATAAATTTAATCTAGAACACAATCCTTCAATTATTTCAAACCATTAACGAACAAAATATGTGTCTAGGGGTTTGAATTAAATATACAACTTAATTGAGACCTAAGTGTTAATTTATTTACCCTTTTCAATTGTAAATACACATTAATAATTTTTTGATCCCTCAGACTTTGTAATTATTCCTAAGTACATTTTTCATGAAAATTCAAGCGTATTATAAGTTCGGTAGGTTTTTATTAGAAGACACACATTTATGTATATATATTTTTGGACTTAGTCTTTTACTCGGAGGCAAACATTTGTGATGAATGTTGATCCGGTTACTTAACTAAGTCATTTTATTCAACAGCTTGGTTGAAACGTCATTATAGCCTTTTTAAGTGAAGGCACATATTTGTGATGCGTGTCGATCTAGTTATACAGCTATATCACATTTTCAACTAGCTACTAGCTCTATTCATAACCCGAAGGTCAGTAGAATAGTAATTTATTAAAAAACTTTTTTTTATTATTGCCTACATTGTTGCTTTTGGCTATTCGTTTTCATGAAAAACATTAGTTAAGCTACTTAACCTAAAAGACCTCAAATTATGAATGAATGAGACAATCTAGAGGGTGCTAAATTTACACTAAGTCATAATTAGGTTGTATATTCATCCAAAGGCCACCTAATTCACTAATTTCGTAGGCTAATGATTGTTCACAACCTAATAGACTATGTCCAAAATTAAATGAATTTCAGTCAATCTAAGCCATTGACACATTCACACACTTCACACAATGTAATCTAATACTATCATACAGTATGCAAAATCACATTCCTAAAATAAAACACACAATCCCTCTCCACACTTAAACAACACATTATCCTCAATATGAGAAGGAGGTACACACAAGCACATAACAAAGGGGAAAGACAAAAATTAAAGTAACAAGGAACAAATAGATGAACAATAAAAATAAAATAAATAAACATAAACATAAACATAAAAACAAAATAGAACTGAAAGCTAATTTGGGCATGAAAAATTAATTTGGGTTAGACAAAATCTTAAGGGGATAGAGGTGGTGATAGTGTCGGAGGTGGCAATTGAATACCTTGAGACTCGAAATACCAATGGATTCGTTTGATATATCGACTTTGGCGTTGTTGTGTGCATGACATCTCTGCAAGTGTCTTGTTGTTCTCTGCAAGCATTTTATTGGACTCGGAGATTGCATTACCTTCTTCCAGCCTTGCTCTTCCTCTTCTTCTTCTTCTGATTCCTCACTCTTTGATTCCTCCTGTTGAGGTGGCACTGAACTCGAGCTCACTTGACTTGTCCTGGTCTACACATGTGTCTTCTCGTGGATCTCCCGCAGACTCATATTTATGAAATGGATGATCTCTGCTTGAAATAAATGATAATGGTTGAGGAAGTCAGGGAGGTGAACTATTAACCCCTTTCGTTTCACACCAAACTGCAATGGCAAACACTATGTATCCCATTACAAAATGGTTGCTCCACTTATGCGAAACTGTAGCAAGGGCATTAAAGACGTGGGTTGAAGTGAAGACTGGAATATTGTGATCCATGCATCACAATATGAAAAGTTCCTTGGTGGAACACTTGTTGGTTTTTGACTTATAAAAAAACTAGCTGACATATAAATTTGTGCAGCAGCAAGTGTTTATGGGATTGGATAATGTTATTGTGTGCATTCTTCGTGTAGAATCGCTCAATTCCAGTCAACTCATGTCAATATTGGGAGACTCAAAAATCATCATGTTGATCAACGATGGTGGATTCGAAAATCCACACATCTCACACATAAGCTCAACATTCAGTTCATAAGCTCATCCTCCTAATCTAAACCGTAATTCTCTTGTGTTCTTTTGGTCAAAAGTTAAGGAAGTGAAAAATTCTAGTGTAAGCTCTTCATAAATAGGGAACTAGAACCGTATGAACTGGCCACACTGGATTCTCTCAGCTAGGTTCTCTACCCGCTCACGCAGTTATAGCCTATCTAATGTATCAACATCAAAGTATCTAGGAGCTACAATTTGCCTAAAGCGAAGGGATAAAAAACGAATACCTTCCTCCTTGGTATAGATGGGGATTGGTGCTCCAAAGTTCACTGCTTGGTTCCTTCTTCCCTGGCCCGCAACTTATTGTCTTCCATATGGCTCCCTTCAGGCCGATTGCTTAATGCGTGACATGTTTGAGGTAAGATGTGGAAGAATTTAGGAAGGATAAAATTTTTAGTGAGAGTGTTTAAAAGCTAGAATTCTAGAGAGATAAACTGAAAATGAAAGTGAAAGTGAAAGTGAAAGTGAAGTAGGAATTGAATATATAGGTGATGCAAAGGGTAAAACGGTAAAAATTTACATTTAAAAATCACACCCTACCCTGTCTATTCATAATTGTAGGCCACGATCGTGACATGCGGCGTACCGTTAACAGCATTCTCAATCGCAAGCCACGATCGTGGCATGCGGTGTAACATTAACAGCATTTTCAATCGCAAGCCATGATCATGGCCTGCTAGGCCACGGTCTTAGCTAACGGCTGTCCTCTAGCACTAAAGTCCTTCGTTTGCTCTTTTCCAGTCTTTTCTCTTCCACTTCTTAATTCTTCTATAGCCCTTTTTCACTTCTCTCTTTATATTCGCACAATCTTCCTGTGATTCCGAAATCCTATTCCTTTTTTGCTTTTATTAAACCAAAACAAAAATAAACCTAACTAAGAAATTCAACTAATCTAACAAAATTCGACAAGAAACTAATTTTTACATAGTTTGTCTCCTATGTAGCACTTCTTTTTAACGTCAGTAGCTCGATGCTCATTTTACGCTCAAGGTGGTTGGAATGAATGGTTCGATTGTAGCGTCGCCATTAATCTCAAAGTCTGAACCTTCGCTACCATATTGCAACTACCACCGTCCTTGCGATTTTCTGTGCCTTGCCTTCTCCTTCACGAATGCTTCTTTTAGAAAGCATTTGCAAGATCCTCTGTGTCCTCTCATTCGCCTCAAAGTTCTGTTTCTTTGACATCCACTAGAGTTGAAGGAGCTCTGTATTCTCTAATGGTCACCTTGAATGTTATCTACTCCTTCCTTTGTCGCAGAGTTAGCTTGCCCCCATTAATATAAATAATTGAGCGCGCAGTGGCCAAGAACGGTCTTCAAAGAATTATGGGGGTGTCCTCATCATCACTAATGTCCAAAATATAGAAGTCTGTTGGGAAGTTAAATTTACCAACTTTGACAGACACATCTTGTATGATTCCCACAGGTCTATACGAAATCCTATCGACCATCTTAACCAAAAACTTGGTGGGCACTAACTCTCTTAACCCCAATTTTAGACTGAAAGTGTAAGGCATCATATTTATGCTTGTGCCTAAGTCCACAAATGCCCTATCTATGATAATGTTGTTGATACTACAGGGGATGAAAAAATCCCCTGGGTCCTCTTTCTTCATCACTATGTTGGGGTTTTCTTCCAGTGGTTGCTCCTCAACCTTCTTCTTGATAGACTCCTGTAGTTTGAGCTTCGATTGTATTCGGTTTGTCACTTCCTCGATCTTATTATGCTCAATTTCTCGTAATTTTTTTGCTTCCCTCTTTTCATATAACTCTCGCTGCTACTCAATAGGGAACGAAAATACTCATCGAGTTACTTGAATTGACTCCATCGTGGGCTCAATCGAAAGGTCTTTTTTGACTACTTAACTTTTTTCTCTATCGTCTACCTTTTCCTGCACTTATGCGGTTTCTCCAACCTGAGTCTGAGTTATGACCATGATACACTCCTTTGGGTTGGACTCAGTGTTGCTTGGAAGAGTTCCAAAATTCTGAGTTGACATTGCTTCCACGAGCTGCCCCACTTGGACTTCTAAATTTTGTATAGACGAGGCATGATTCTTCGTAACTTGCTCGAATTTACTCTCGAGCCTCCTAAGTGCCTCCTTTATACCTCCTATCTTATCCAAAATCCTTTCCAACTTTGAATCCATCGAGCTTGTCTTATCCTGCTGAAAGCTCGATTACCCTTAAGGCTTGAACTACCCTTTATTATTATTATTTAACCAGGAAAAGTTGAGGTGATTCTTCCACCCGAGATTATATGTGTTGGAGTAGGGATTATTACCCCTTCCTCGTCCAAATTGCGCCCCCATGTAATTCACTTGCTCTTGGTTATCCTCTCTCATCAGGTAGTAGTCCACAGTATCATGATCTACTTGACCACATAACTCACACTTCGCTTGCATTGCCTTAACTGGAGCGGAAGATGATGCCTTCATATTGCTGAGTTGTCGTGTCAGATTGTCGATTTTAGCTTGCATCTTCGTCATCTGATTGATTGTGACAACTCCCTTCTACTCTTTAAAGGTAGTAGGTTGCCTACTTCTCTCACTTACCTATAAACAGCTATTGCTCGCCATCTCTTCAATTAACTCCTCTGCTTCATCTACCGTCTTATGCATCAAAGATCCTCCTAACGCTGCATCGATCGTGCCTCTAGTAGATGGGTTTACTCCTTTGTAAAATGTCTGCAGGAGGAATTCCTTTGGTAGGTTATGGTATGGGCATCTCCTTTGCATGTCCTTATAACGCTCCCACGCTTCATAAATCGACTCCCTGTCACCTTGTTGGAAATTGGTAATTTCCTTTATGATCTTTGTGGTCTTCGTTAATAGGAAGTACTTATCCAAAAAAGCACGCATAAAGTGCTCCCACGTTGTGATGTTAGTGGCGCTCAGTGAGTGGTACAAAGCCTTGGCTCTGTCCTTAAGTGTAAAAGGGAACAACCTAATCCTAATAGCATCCTCCGACATTTGGTGATACCGGAAAGTATCATAGATCTTGAGGAAACTAACGATATGTGCGCTCAGATCTTCATTTGCTAGTCCATAAAATTGGATGTTCTGTTAAAGCATATTCAGGAGGGCTGGCTTGATTTCGAATGAGATTGCTTGACCAGGCAGTCTAGCCACTCCTTGGTTCGCTGGATTAAACCCTAGTCTTATGAAGTCCATAAGGGTCCTCTATTGTTGCCTCCCAGAGTTAACTTCCTTATCCATATTTCTTTGAAATTCCTCCGCCATTTGTGATTTCTCGATCTCTTCTTCTCCCTCTCGCCGAGCTTTCCTCAAGGTTCGTTCTAATCGTGCTATATCTAAATCTATCATTTTAGCTGCACGACTCGAACCTCTCGTGACTCTTATGTTCATGCAAGAGCACGATTCCTAAGTAGAACGAACGAAATAAAAACAAAAATTAAAAACTACTCTAATGCCTTAAACTATAGAACTAAATTGCCTTCCCCAGTAATGACGCCAAAAACTTATTCGCTCAAGGTTACACGCGCTAAGTTTTACCATTTATAACCTTGGTAAATTCCGCAAGCGCACGAGTCGTTCACGTAGTACCTAAGGTGTCGATCCCATAAGGAAGGGAACTAGTCCTAAAATCTAAAGGCAGCTAAGTTCGTAATAAACCTAATTAAACAACTAATGCAGAAATTATATCAATTAATAATCAAATATGAGAAATTAAAGTGCCAAAGAGTAAACAAAATAGCAATATCACAGCCCAACCCAAAATCGACCTAGAAATTACCAAGGGAGAGAAAAGGGATTTTAATTCGAAACTAAGAAAACCTAACCAATTATGCAATTATTGAATTAACGGGTCTAGGCAGTCCTATGATGAATTACTCTCTCTCGAGTTATAATTCTTAACCCTAATTAGCAATCCCTAATTCAAATTATGGGAATTGCAATCTCTCGATCCACAATTGGTCCAAAACCTAAATTAGTTCTAAAATTGACTATTAACCTACCGGGAATCTATACTCAATCTCTCGTTACACGTCTCTACCGGTTTGACTCAATTCTATACCTATTGATTCACCTAACTCTCATTAGTCCAATTCGATGATTTTTGCCCTGCTTACCCTCTCAGTTTGTTGCTGAATTATTAAGAACAGAATTGAAATCACAATCAACTCAATAAAAAACACAATCGAATAAATTTTATTAATCTCAAGACTCAAAATCCAAAGGTGAGTATAAACATAAACTCAACATTAAACACAACGAATCTCAAAACCTATTTTAATTCTATACATAAATAAAATTGAAATAAATGGAAATACTGTTGGGAATGGAATCTCGGAAGTGGCAATGGCTGGAAACCAACTGTTCTGGGAAGTATTTCGCGTCTAGCACGCTCCGTGTCTCTCTTCCTTTGTCTCCTTCCTCAATCTCTTGATCTCTCTCTAGGTCTCTCTCAGATTTAACGAAATCTCGCTCTTTTTCATGACTCTCTAGGCTCTCCAAAGACTCCTTGTGACTATCACATCATGTTCTATTTATTCTATGGAAGCCCTAGGTTAAAGTCGGGGTCAAAACGATTCACAAAATCTCACGAAAATTGAGTTTTTCTGTCAGCCCGACGTAGGGCACAACTGTGGCCCTGCCTGCCACGATCGTGGCCTGCAATTTAACCTTTCTATCATGATCGTGCCCTAATGTGCACGATCGTGGCTTGACTTGACGCTCTCTGTTATGAGCGTGGCCTGCTGTGCACGATTGTGGCCAGTTGTACACGATCGTGGCCTATGGCTTTGGGCTGAAACTCCTCGAATCTTCACCATTCTTCACTATTTACCCTGAAACACTAATAAACCCATCAAGGTACCTTAAAAAATATAACATTTAAGCTCAAAGACTTAATCTAACCCATAAAAAATACTAAAACACTAAAACTAACATAATTAAACCCTAAATACATACACACCACTCAAATTCACACTACATAAATAAAAATCTCAACCCTAAAACACATGCAATTACACAACTAACACTTTCCAAGGTTGTATATGGGCAAAAGTAAGGTGAGATGTTTCATAACTTATTTAAGCTCTCACACATAAACCATATGAAGCATAACGCAAAAAGTGCTCCATCGAAAACAACATCCACCTCATATGAAATATATTCAAACACCTAATCAATACAACTTAAGGAGGATAAACTATTAATTAACAACTTTTGCCAACAATTGTATTTCCTCCTTGGTTCTTTTATTTAAAATTTTTTTCTTTTTATTTTTCTTTTCTCCTTTTTATCTTTTTCTTCCTTTTTTTATAAACATTAAAAGAAACTACATTAACATAGGAATTTCAATGGTAAGATATAAAATAACATCCCAATATTATAAACAACTCACATATATGTATACCCACACTTAGAATTTTATACATCCACAAACTCAACAATCATAAATGCTTCACTAGCTTTATGGCTTAGGTAGGACATTTGGTTAAGTTTAAAAGCGTATAATGTGGTTTATACAAAAAGAAAGATATAAAGCTCAAAGGGGCTTAACAATGAAAAATAATAATGCGTAGGCTATTTGGTTAATGTAGTTCGGAAAAACAAAGAATTCCTAATCATCGCCATATTAATGTATGTGATAAAAATGTGGTCTTGAATAGAAAATCAAAACAAGATCAGGATGTAGATATCATGGAGGTTACACATCAACAAAAGGCTCAAAATCTCACTAGCTTTGTCTACCATTAATCACTACTCTTTTAAAGATAATGCATATTGACCAATCATAGAGCAAAAGTACATGCCAAAGTTGCTATCAAATTCTCTACTCAATTCATTCTCTAATGATGACTATATAATCCTAGAAGCAATAGAAAAGAGAAAATGTTTGTCTGTTCGTTTTATTCTTTCTCTTATTTTGATTGCAAACTTAAAACATAGAAGAAACAAACAACTAAAAGCACACATGAATATAAAAATTAAATGTGTAAATGTAAAGGAAAAGAAATTTACTTCCTTTAGGTTGGCTTCTAAGAAGTGCCTTTATTTAGTGTCGTTAGCTAGACTCTATACTTCTCCTCACGTGACAAAATTATGATCTTCTGGTGACATATGCGGTTCCTCCATGTAAGGTTCTTTCGGATACCACCTTAGTTGATAATCATTCCCATTCAGCATCTTCTTTATCCTTAGACTCTTAATCTTTACTGAGTCATGCACTCTGGAAAGATCTCGAATGTCTCTTCACCTTTTTCTTCCTCGTTTAATTCCTCTAACCTGCTAGGTAAAAGTAAAGAGTCATTCTCAACAACAAAATGGAACTCAATATTTACCGTTGAGCTAAAAGATACATCCGTTTCTTCTTTAAGCTCCTCCTCTACTTCTTCCACACAAGCAATTCCTTAAGTATTGCTCTTAAGATTCTCAAGCTCTTCATCACTTTGTAAGATTTCTGCACTAACTTCCATTGGGTACACCTCGGATTGATATGACTGTTCCTCTTCGATTTATGATTCTAGGCTTTCAATCCTCTCTGCCATCTCAACCACTTGGCTTGCCACGTTTTGGAGTCTAGACATTGTATCCTAGTGGAATTGCCTCATATTCTGCTGAATTTGCGTCATATCCTCCTGGAACTATTGTACACTCTCTTGAAGTTGCTACAGCATAATCTGTTGAAATTGAAGATTGTTAGCAGTAATAGTCTCAATAATTTCATCCAGAGATATATCTGAGTTTTGCTGGCTCTCAAGCTTTTAAGCACTAAACCATGTATCCTGCCAGCATTGCTTTTCATCCTATTGGAATTGTTGGGTATTTTGTTAGATCCGCTATATATTTTATTGAATTTGCTACATACCCTATTGAAACTGCTACATATTATGTTGAAACTGAATATTGTTAGCATTAGAAGTCTTGATAAAGTCGTCCAAAGATTTACCTGAATCATGATAAGAAGCTTCTAGTACATAAGAGAATTGTTGAGTGTCCTGCATACTATCGTGGAAGAAATTCTGTTGATTATCCCTTCCATAATTAAAATTTGTATGATCACTCTAAACATAATTAAATCACTAACACTAAACAAAAAGTGAAAAATCAAGAAAGAACTGAAAAGAAACAAATTGCAAACAAATATGAACAAAACACCAGTTAAAATCAAGAACAAAAATAAAACACCACACTCCCCAACAACGGTGCCAAAATTGACAGCGCATTGTAACGCTAGTCAAAATAAACTAGACTACTCTATAGTAGTGGTGAGTCTAGGTCAATCCCACAAAGAATATGTGTAAAGTTATTGAAATGAAATTAACCGATATTTAGGTTAAGGGGATTTTGTTTTTCTTAAATAAGAAAATAAAATAAAACTAAACTAGCTAACAAAAGCAATTTAAAGAAAACATGTAAAAAAATGATAAAAGTTGGGAATTCAGTAAGAACCCAGTTTTTTGGTTCAATCTCAGCCTACACCCTAACTAAACATATTTCATTGATTTGTTGTTCTCAAACCTCTTCTAGAAACTATTAATCGTGGGTTAATAAACAGCCTGAGTTTTCCCTTAGATAGTGTTTAATCAAGATATGATCGTTAATTAAACCTAACCACTAAATAACCTAGGATATGATCTCTAGATTCAATTGGATAGTGACATTACGAATTAGGAAAACTAAGTAATCAAGACAATAACCACTTACGATGCATCATTTAACCTAGGTTATGTTATCCCTAATGATGATGAACTATTAAAAGCTAAAAATGGATTTCAACATAATAATTACGGGTTACATTGAATATTCTAGCATGGGTTTGTGATAAAATGATCCAATGAACGCATTAAATTCATCTTTTTACAATATCGAATGAGTTTATACACAAATAATCAGACTATAACGATAAGACAATCATTCATACTCGAAATCTAAATCTATACGTATAGGATAGCACAATCAATTTCTAAAGAGAGAAAGAAACAACAAAAACAATGAAGGAATGCTTAAATAGAATGTCAGCGTCGATGTCGCCTCTGTACTGATGTCGGGGTGTCTACCCCTCCATGGGTCTCTCAAGGTTGAGAGCTTTGCCCCTTCTCGGCATTAAAACCAAGAGCTCCCAAAATAGTTTTGCTTCAGCCCCCAAGAGCCTCCACCGAAGACCCCACAAAGATCAACCTCGCTGCTGTCTTTATTTTCAAAACACCACCCACGCATTAAAACCCTCCTTTCAAAAGCTACGTCTGCGTTTTATTATTTTTGTTGTACGTCTGCGTTTTGTCCTCCTTCCATCAGCCTATTGCATGAAACGTCTGCGTTTTCTTATCCGGCATATGCTCCTCCTTATGCGCTGCATTTTGATGCTCCTTGCTTCCATCCTGCTGGTGCGTCTATTCTCCTCTGACTGTTGCATTGTCTTTTTGTTCTTCCCAGCTATCCACTTGCTGCGTTGTCGTTTCCTTCCCAACTGCTGGTGTTTTGGTCACCTGTTCCGTTGCTTCTTCGGTGTTTTCCTCTCAATTTGCTGCCATTTCGTGCTGCTCTTTTAAATTGACGTTCTTGCATGGCTCTCACGTTCTTACATGAAACATGCACAGTCGTGGGTTTTCTACTTCCTTATGCTTCCAACATGTGCTGTCCGTTAAATCACTATCTTGCATGGATGTCGTGAGTGAGTGATTGTCCAGCTGTTGTTCACCAAACATCTCTTCTTTATACATTAAACATGGAATGGCAGCTGTTGTGTGAGTGTCATGCAGTCCCATGTAATCTCATGCACAGCCGTGAGTGATTTTTAGCATATATCTTCATTCTTGTCTCATAAAGACAAGTGATATGATCCTTCAGAAAATGACCCAAATGTAGTGCTTTCAACTCACTTTAGCTCTTTTACTTCTGAATTATGCCTAAAATCACATATGAGTCAAAGTAAGTATTTCAAGCAATTTCATATCATTAATCTATAAGTATTATAAAATAATTATACAATCAATTAAGTACATGTCAAAAAGATCTGCATCAGAAAAGAAATGTACCAAAGGCAGGAGTTTTGTTTCCAAAAAAGGAAACTATCAAGGGTAAAAGGGTTAAAGCAGCAAGAGAGAAGGCAGAAAAAACTTTTAGAGAGAGATATTTGCTAATATTTATTACCATAACTTAACATTTTTCTATTATTATTTCTTTATTATTCTTTCAACATTATTTTTTTTAAGCACTCATCATGTACCAATAATTAAAGAAATATTCAACCCTTTTCAAATTTTAAGTTTCAAGCAATCAAGTAAATATAAATAGCATTCAGGGTTCAAAACAAAAAGACTTCAGTAAAATAAGGTAAAGGCTAATAATGTGGTTATAAATGAAAAGGCCAAGTTTTAAAATTGGTTACTCCTAAGGGATAAAATATGATAGGATAATAATAAGAAAATAGACTAAACAAAAGTTCAACCTAAATGCCTTTATCATTTCGATGCTTTTAATTTAATAAATGAGATCTTAATATGAATAATAAAAGCAAGTAATAGAATTATCCAACTATCCATGATAACATGTGTAAATGAATAAGAGAGGTTAATAATGATGTATTTGCTCTTAGGCTTAAAAACTCACAAAAATGATCTTATGTGTAAATAATATGCAATTTTTTAATTTAAATTTATTATCTTAATGGTTACTAAAAATATATATTACAAAAACCAAGTTTATTCTATCTTTCATTCTTTTACATAATAATTCAATTCAATAATCAATAATGTTCTAAAGCATTTTGGACAGATTTTAACTAACTTGGGATATCAGTTAATAAGATTTAATAAAAATATTATAATAAACTTAAAAAAATTGAAATCCCCTTCTTCACTTCAGGACTCTATACATATTCTTATTCAAGGCAATAC
>JANQAP020000224.1:1259797-1281621 GCA_026874005.2 Erythroxylum coriaceum | reverse complement strand
GCATATATGAATGCATGAATATGTCAATGCCATATTAAACACTCCTAACCCGTGCCAAAATACCAAATTACCCTTCCCATAGGTGAGGAGATGTTACATTGATTCAAGTGAGTTTTGGTTCTGTGAATAGCTTGTTGGATTTTCTGGTGTCTTGAAACATTCTGCCCTTAGTGCATACTCCTCCCCTTCTCTTCTATTCCCATGTCTCTCCTCATGCATTTCCAAAACATTGAAGACTTGCTCAAAGGTGACTGATTCTGGATCATTGCTGAATTGCCACTCCACTGGTGCTACACTTGCTTCAAACCTCAATGGCAATCTGCTTAGGAACTTATCCACTAACCTTTCCGTGCTTATGTTCTCCCCAAATTCCTTTAGCTGCTGTACTAAACTAAAAAATATGGTCTTTGCTGCTGACACACTTTCTTTATACTTCATTGAGAAATTCTCAAAGCTTCTCATGATTGTTTGTTTCCTTAGCCTCAATGATTGAGCTGATCCCACATTTTCTATTTTCAGTGTGTCCCATAATTCCTTAGCACTCCTACAACTAGCATGCCTCAGCAAAATTGATTCACTTACCACAAATCTTAAGAAGACAAGTGCTTTGAAGTCTTTATCTCTATCTTGGCTTAATCTTGTCAGATCTGCTTGAGTTGTGGTTCCAAGATCTTCAGCTATTCCTTCAGCTACTACATTCCAACAGTCACTAATCCTCAGACAGTCCTCCACTTAAATGGCCCATGCTTTGTAGTTTTCACCGATTAACACTGGTATATTTGCTCGAACATTTTGCAAGTTCACCAAGGAAGGATTCATACCTGTGATAACTTTGATTGGTCCAGACTATGTGAACCTGGATGCTTTGATACCACTCTTGAAGGTTGAAGAATGTACCTTCTACTAACTGCTAAAGGACAAGTCTTCCTGGACTTCTGAAGAATTTCTGCAGACTCCCTCAAACACTGTTCACGCAAGCTGCAACAAGATGGGAAATTTTCTAACTTCTGAACCTCGATTTTGTATTCTGAATGTTTCTTCAAAGTTGTAATAATAATTTCTCACTGGCTTATGAATGCATGGTTGTAGATTGGTTGTATTTGTGAAATTGTTTGTCACTCTCTCATGAAATCCGAAGAACTACTTCTGCTTTGAGCAAACTTCTGGTTTTGTGTAATGTACTACTTCAGTTGTTCTACTTCTAAAATGTTTTGCTTCTGGAAAAATAAAACAAGATGAACATAGCAAAAATTCTGGAAAATGAGCTAAAGACTTTGTATTGATAAATTTTTGTATTTCTCTCTTACAGCTTGAAAAGAAAATGAAGATGAGCTTTTATATTAGCTCTAAAGCATTCTGATACAATTTGTAAAATGACTGAAAGATGAAGGCATAATCTGAAGAGTAAAAACTAGCCTAGTACAAGTCTTTCCCCATTTGGCAAAACACAAAAGCAACCAAATTGTCTTTAGCATAACAGAAACTAATAGCTAATCAATTCTTCAGGAGACACAATCCTGACATTGCAAATCCGATTGTTAGCCAAGGAAATGAAATGCATGATGTGCCAGCTACACATGTTTTGTTTAACTCTAATAAGTCTTGATTACACTGATTAATCTTTCTTAAATCTAGTTTCAGTTTTTGCTAGCTATTCTTCCTGTCCTGCATTTCTTCTTCTGTTCAGTTCTTCTTCATTCTGCATATTCTGAAATCTTCACAGCTGCTTCAATCTTCTCTTCATCTTCCTTTTTGCATTGAATTTCACTCATCAGGACTTGACCTTCATTCCTTCGATCCATGCAACCTTGAATTATGCCAAGTATCATCATTTTTAACTTCCATTTTCTCTTAAAGTCCCTCAGCTTACCTTTCAGCCTTCTTTTCTTCCTAATCTTCACTGACATTACTAACTCTTCCACCATCTTTAATACTTCAGGCTACATAAAACAATTCAATTCAACATGGCAACCCCGTGGGGAAGAATGAAAAGACACTAGGATTTCCTTCTTCAGGTACCCACGACCAATTGCCCTTTTCTCTTCAACAAGTTATTCTACCATAGATACTTGCCCTTGGTCAATGGTCATAGGTTGTTACTGCAGTTGAGCGATTTTTTTTTTGCAGATTTGCATCAGTCTTCCAACTAGCTTTAGCCTTGTCTCATAACCCAGTGTCAACCGTTTAGAATGACATGATGGCAGCCACTTCTTGCCTCCAAGAAAGTGCATCCGCAGCAGAGTTATCCTTCCCCATCTTATATTGTATCTTATAGTCATAACCCATCAATTTTCCAAACAATTTATGATGCATAGGGTGGAAACATTCTACTCCAGTAAGTGCTTAAACTTGTTGATTAGTCCTTATGATGAAATGTCTCCCAATGAGATACTGGCTCCATTTTTTAGCTGCATGTACAATACCATATAATTCTCTCTAATAAGTAGAAAGAGAATTAAATGAAAGTAGAAAGAGAATTAAATGAAACACCCAAGGCTTAACTGAGATAAGCAATTAGCCTTGAAGAAAGTCATCACTTCAGCAACTGTTTTGCAACTTACCAAGTTTAGCAAAGTTTTCGTCATAGAAGTAGATGCTTCTAAGGAGGGAATTGGAGTAGTGTTGATGCAATGGGCCTGCCATTATTCCCTTTAGGCAGATAACAATTCTTAAATCAAATCCAACTCTCACTGATAATTATATCATCTCACCAAACTCAGATGTAATTATTCCATTTAGGAAGTTAACAATAATAAGTTAAGATACTTTTTTTAAAATAGATAAAATAATTTAGAAGATGATTGAAAGGAGTGAGTTCGCCTAAATTACAAATAACATGTAAAAAAGGATCTAGAATTCCCTCTATTTGTTTGACCTATAAGAGTCATGCAGGAAAAAGGAAGCATTAAAAATATATACATAGCAGAAGCAATCACAATCATAAAACTCATGTACAACATGAAAAAAAATAAGATTTAATTATAATAAAGTTTCAAAAGTAACTAAAAACTCTCATTGGATCAGTTATTGATTAATTTTATAACTTATCCACATGAAATAATAATAACAAGTTCCAAAATCGATTAACAACCCACTTTCGTATAGTTGTCAACCAAAGCTCATGATTTAATCATAAGAACCAATAAAAATTCTGAAGTTTCATGCCAACTGAACATAGGGATTTCTTTTGAAAACTAGAAAATCTTCAATCTAGATTTTCTAAACCAAAAAAGTAACCTATTCAAATATAAGAACTATAGTACCTATTGAAACATGGATCTAATATCACATATATAAATTATAAAACAATGAAAGCCAAGTGTAAGATCATTCAGTTGTACTATATACACCTTTAACAAACCATGCATGAAAAGTAATGATATGAGCAATACCTGGATTAGAAGACATGAACGTTTTTCTTGATCCTTATAATCACCTTTATGCAATATTTGTATGAACAAAGAAAAGGCTATACTCTTTTATTGCTTTTCTTATTAGTTTAAGTCATCGTATAGATTATATAAGTCCAACCCTGTATGAGTAATTTATGCATAAGGCTATGAGATGACAAAAGAGACATAAGATAGTCATAAATTTGAGCCCTATTGTCAAGGTGTCCTAATAGCCTTACGCGATAATCATATCAAAGTCAATTAGCATATTGAAAAGACCAAGGTTATAAAAGGACAAATATAATCCAAGGTCCTTTAGGTCTTTATTTCACCTATTTCTGAAATAAGAGACCTATGCATGGAGAAATTATCGCATGCGATAAATGAAGCTACAAGTCTTTATTTGGTTCCCTTTTTTTTGGTCTTAGTTTCTTCTTAATTTAATAATTTAAAAATTTATAAACGATGATTTTCATTTTCTATTCTTGATTTTTATAATATGGTTTTAAATTATTAACCAAATAAATTATTATTATTTATTTAAAATTAATTACTAGTAAAATTATAATTAATATAATCAAGTTTATCATTAATTTAAATTTTAATTTTATCATTAATTTAACAAAAATTTTTAGTATTTATTAATAAAAATTTATGAGATTAAATATAATTGATTAATTTATAAAGTTAACTCATCTTTAAGTTCTATTTGTATTTTACTATTGTTAGTATTAAAGTTTAACTGCATTAATTTAAACAATTAAACATTATTTTATTTTAATTTTAATTTTTAAAAAAATAAATAGAAATTAAGAAACCAAAACCATAAATAAGAACAAAAAAATAGAAATCAAATCAAATAGTCCTTAACTCAATGTCAAGGAAAATTTGCCTAAAGTACGAATGACGTGATTAAATTAAAAGTTACATTGGAAACAGAAAGGACGTTTTGCTAGACGATATTCGATTTGTTTATTGTTTTTATTGGATAATCATGGCAACAATTTTTTAATGTCTCTTCTTCAAGCGGCAGTGACTATTTTATTCTAAGACGTGCTAACTCTATTTTATAAAAATCTATCTATAGCTCACCAAAATTAGACGACCAAAATTAAACCGAAACAGAGGCACATCAATGGTTTGGAACGGATAATCATGCATCCTTTATTCTAGGTTTCAAGTATACGGATCTAGAAAGAGTGACAGGTAGCAACAGCAATTAGAGGGAGTTTTCGATGTAACGTTAAGTCCAAGGCCTCTGCCACCTCAAAGTCCTCCAGTTTCGATCCATCGGGAATTTCCCAGTCAAACTTGTCTAACATGCTTGCCAAAACAATTTCTAAAGTCGCAGTGGCGAACGTAATTCCAGGACAACCCCTCCTACCAGAACCGAATGGAATGAGTTGGAAGTCATGTCCCTTGAAATCTATTGAACTTTCCAGGAACCTCTCTGGTCGAAACTCATCTGCTTCTTCCCACATTTTGGGATCTCTTCCTATTGCCCAAGCATTGATGATCACTCTTGTTTTGGCTTGAATTTCATATCCCTGTACCTTGACGCTCTCTGTTGGTTGTCGTGGGATTAAAAGTGGAAGTGGAGGGTGCAACCGTAAGGTTTCCTTGATGACTGCCTTCAAGTAGAGCATCTTATCCAAATCATCTTCTGTTACCGTTCGTCTGCTTCCTCTGACCCTTCTGATCTCTTCTTGAAGTCTGTTCATGGCTTTTGGGTGTCTAAGCAATTCCGTCATCGTCCATTCCAAAGTAGTACTAGTTGTGTCAATGCCAGCTAGAAACATGTCCTGTAAGATTGATCACTTGAAGTTCTTTACGGTAAATTCCAATAGCAAATAGGCTTAGAAATAAGAACATAATTGATCACTTACAGTTCTTTATGCGGTTCACCTATATAAATAAAATTTAAAATATTCTGCTCCACCCCAAGCTCAAATTTTAACAAATTCTCTGCAAATTTTAATATGCTAAACAAATAAATGAGAACTAGTCCAATACTCTTTCGCAATGAATCATTATAGTTTCCTATTTTGAAAGGAAATATGCTAATTTTACTTACCAGGATAAGGGCTTTAATGCTATCCCTACCAAAAGATGCTTCATCAGGGCTGTTCTGAATTGTAAGCAAAACATCCACGAAGTCCTTTTGATCTTCTTTTATGGCAATCCAATCACGGGCCAAGTGACCATCCACAATTTCATCAAGGAAAATATCAAATTCTTTGAAGGTTTTATCGACTCTAGCATTAAGACCGGTGAAATGATTTATCCAAGCAAGGCTTGGAATAAAATCAGCTATATCAAAAACGCCGAGCAAAGCACAGAACTCCTTGAAAAGCTTATTGAATCTGCTACCACCACCTTCCCCATCACTATATCTACTGCCAAGAGTAGCCCTGCACACTATGTGTTTCGTTAGGGAAACAAACAGTTCACTGAGATTAATTGGTAAGGAGCTTGAACAACTCTGCTCGATCTTGTTCACAAGCAAATCTACCTCCTCTTCACGTATGGATCGAAATGACCGAACTCTCTTGGCGCTAAGTAGCTGCAACATGCATATGCTCTTCATTTGTCTCCAGTAGACACCATAGGGGGCCATGGCGATGTCCTTGTAGTCGTACATTAATTTCCTGGAGATGCTGGTGCCGGGTCTATCTGAGAGGATGATATCATGATTTTTAATGACCTCTCGAGCTGCATCAGCAGACGAGACCACGATGGTCCGTAAACTGCCAAAGTACAAGAGCATGAGAGGACCGTGACGTTGAGCCAGGGATTGGAGTGATCGGTGGGGTAGCGAGCTCAGTTGGTGAAGATTCCCCAGGACTGGAAGCTTTGGCGGTGAAGGTGGCAAGTTTTTGCGGCCAATTATTACAGTTACGAGAAGCCATTTGGTGATAAAGATGAAGAAAAGAGCAGAAGGGACAAGTAAGAGAGGATTCATGATCTTGATTTGCAGGAACCAAAGAAGGAAGGGAATGCCAGTTTGTTGTAGATCAAGCCGTTGACTTTTTTCGGAGCTACGCCTTACTAATCAATAAACACCGTTTGACTGTGGAACAGCAAAGAAAATGGAAACGAAAGCAAATGAGGAGGAAGTGCATTCTCTCTTTTTATGGTAAAAGAAATATTTTTTTCGACTCTATCACTCATATTTTTTCAGAAAAATGGAAGAAACCTAAGAGATTGGAATACTTTTCCCTATTTATCTCTAATCGTATAAAAAAGCAAGTTTGAAATTAAAGATATAAATGCAGCTTTCGTTTTATTTTGAAAAAGAAAAGAAGAAAATGTATTAATAAAGAATGAAAATAAAGCTTACAAGAGGGTCTAGGAGTATACCCTTTAAAACTAGAGAAGTGTAATGTTTTTAACTACTCAAAACATAAAAGAGAATACGGTTGTAATAACTAACTGGATAAGGCTAGAGCTGCTGAGTATTCAGTTTAAAAATCGAGCTCTGTGATGCTGTTAAGGATTTCGGAGATGAGAAGATCTATTCGTTTGGACTTGAGTTCAAACTACCTGGCATTTTGTTTTTTCCATGTTGTCTGAACAGACGTATTAACATCTGCAATATGGGGTAACTGCAGGGGAGTTCTTTGAGTAGCTAGTCCCTAGACTGCACTATAGAAAGTAGTAAAATGATTAGGCCATTGCCAACTTAGTTACATTGCTTTCCAATCCAGATGAGTCTCGTCACATGTGAAGAATAAATGGTCTCGTGTTTCTTCCTGAGTTAAGCAGAAAGGAAAGCGTGTATTGATGTTTAAGTAACTGAGTCGATCAGTTGTATTTAATCTATTTTGTGTAGTGAGCCACAAGAGAAAGGATGTTCTGGGGAGGGGATAATCTTGTGCTAGATGATTCGGTGCCATCACACTTCAGGTCTCCTCACCCGTAATAGGTCCTTGATTTGTTTATTTAAGAGGAGATGGGTAGGCCTGTTATACCAGTAGAATGTATCGTTATGAAGGGAGGGAGCATATGAAGGTTACAACTGACGGAGGTTCTCTGAAAAATGCCATCTATCACCATTGATGAATGATTCCGTTTTGGTATCTAGAGGGATATCAATAGGAGCTCTATCCAACTGTTGTGTATAGTAAAGAGTTCCTTGACCTATCCAATTATCGAACCATAGGGTAATTAGCTTCCCATTACCAATGGTGCAAGTCATATAGTCCTATACAAGATTTCTCAAGTGCAATAATTGATTTAGAAAATAAGAATTATTTGAAGACATACAGACAGCCCAGATGCTTCGTCCTTTAAGAAAATAGGAATGTATCCATTGTAGTCATAGAGATTTTCTATCTTCGATAATCCACCATAAACTCTTCAATATGAGGGATCGGTTTGGAGTTTAACAGAAGTAATATTCAACCCTCCTTCTTTTGAGTGGCAAATGTCAATCCATTTGATTTTCACACTTCCTTTAACTTCCATCGACTTATTCCATAAGAAGGCCTTAAGTATTCTTTCTATTGCTTTAAAGGCCCTTTTGGCAAGGAAGATATGTGAGCACCAGTAGATATATGAGGAACTCAAAACTGATTTGATAAGTTGAAGTTTTCTAGCAAATGATAAGAATTTATTGACCTGGGATCCTATTCTTCTCTAAATTTTCTTTACAATTGAAGTACATTCGAGGATGGTAAGTCTTCTTGTTAAAACCAGAAGACCCAGATAAAGTAAGGGTGGGGTTTTCGCAACCATACTAGTGAGTGACGCGATTCGGGTAGCCATTGAAGTAGCTCCTTTGGAAACGGAAAAATGACTCTTATTGGATGTTGATGCACAAGCCTAATATTGCCTAAAATCTATCAAAAGCCTTCATAAAGCACTGGATTGACTAAAGCTTGGCATTACAAAATAATAACAAATCGTCTGCAAAGGAAAGGTTAGTTAAACCACGTTTCTTACACATAGAATGGTGTTTAAACGTAGGATTCAAAGTCACTTCATATTGTATGATGGAGTTGAGAACTTCCATGCACATGATGAAAAGGTAGGGGAAATATGATCCCCCTGCCTTAAGCCTTTCCCTGACTTGAACGACTTTAAGGGGCTGCCATTAATAAGGACTGAATAAGTCACAATAGTGACACATTCTTTAATCCATTTGATGGCGATATCTGGGAATCCATATTCCTGCATAGTCTGCCATAAGAAGCTCCATCAAAAATTATCAAAAGCTTTATGAAAGTCAATCTTAATGGTTCAATTGGGAGTGGATTTTGCACATAAATATCCCTTGAGTGGCTCTTGCAAAATTAATATATTATTGCCAATTTGCTTATTATAAATGAAAACTCCCTAGTTTTCACAGATGAGAGGGATGAGTGCTTTCCTTAGCCTTGTTGTGAGGATGTTTGAGATAATTTTATAGAGGAAGTTTGTACAAGAGTTTAGTCTGAAATCACTGTGGATGAGGGGTTATCACTTTTCATAATCAAGTAAAGAAAAGTTTGATTGATTTTCTTGAGAAGTACTTCGTCATAGAAAAATTCCTTTACGGCCTTCTTAACAAAGGGACCTGTAATTTCCCATGATTTTTGGTAGAAGTAGCTATTGAGTCCATCTGAACTTGAGGCTTTCATAAACTCAATGGACCTGGAGCTTTCATACCATTCAAATGAGTAAGAGTTTGCACAATTTCCCTATCATTAACTGCTTAGTCAACATGTCAAAATCTGCAGGGTTTAGTGTCTTAGAAATGAAAGTCGAGATATCTGTATTAGTGACAATTTCAGAAGTTAAAATACCAAGCAAATTGTTGAAAAACCTGACAGCCTCTTTTTGAATTTCATGATAGTTCTGAAGCTGAGCTCCCTCACCAGTAGAGATGAAACATATTCTATTTCTATTTTTTCAAGCTAGGATGGAGTTGAAAAAGAAATTGGTGCATTTTTTGCCATCCTTAAGCCAATTCACTCTAGCTCTTTGTTGAAGGAATGAGTTGTGATTTTGAACTATGGACATGTAGTAAGAGATAGCCTATTTTTCGTTAGCTAGAAGCTATGGATCTTGGGGGCTTAATGTGAGACAACACTGAATGCCCGTAATTTCTTCTTTGGTGTTAGAAAGGGATTGATCCGTGGAGCCTCTCAATAAATGCAAGGATTTCAATTCTTTTTTAATAGCCTTCAATTTTTGAACGAAAATCTACTATTTCGTCCTTCGAAAGTAGCAGTTGGATCCTATCTTGTAAGCTTTAAGAAAACCTATTACATTGGCCAAGTGATTGTTAAACCTAAAAGGGAACTTCCTAACAGCCGATGGGATAAGACGCTCCACCCTGATTAAGGTATGATCTAAGAATAGAGGATCAGGAATATGGCACTGCTGTTGGGAAAATGAGTGAGTTGGTTGCCATTGACTAAGACACGATCCAGTTTCTTTTGTATGAACCAATGGGAAAATTTGGTAATGTTGTCGCTTGCAACCAAATTAATACTAACTTTAATAATGAAATATGTAGTTAGTAAAGAGTTGAGAATCATTCCCAAGAGAAAAGTATTGGTAAGTGTTTCAAGAGTTAAAACTAAAACAAATTGAGGGGGGTTGAATTATCATGAAACAAGAAATTAAAATAGACAAAAATTAGAAATAAACAAAAATTATCAGATTTGGAAAATTAATGAACAAATCTTAGTTTCGAGTCACCTACGTTATGAACTAGTATGGATCATCAATATAAAATTAAGTCCATTAACAAATACTCATTGAATGGTGTTCTCTCTTAGGATTAAATTAATAGAAACATGTATTCTAATCACTCTCATTAACCAACAACTTAGATACGATCTTAAGTTTGATTAATTAATAGCTTTAAGAACCAAGAGAACCAGTGAGCAAGGCAATACACATACGATATGTATTTAGTCTAGATAAGTATCTTTCTTAGAATTTCCAATCCCTAATGTAAAAGATGGTAATCTTAATTGCCACTTTGGATTAGCAAAATTGAACATCAAATCCTACTTATCTGGCTGTAAATTAAATCAATCAATTCCTAATTGTGCACCCTAGAGATCGATCAATTCAATCATAAAAAGCAATACGAAAGATACTTAATATTAATCAATGAAATAAACTTTATTAAGAAAATATAAAACATACTAGATGATAACGTTAGTTTCCTTCAACCAAGAAAAAGGATTTAACTACTCATAACAGTGGTAAAAGAAAAAAAATAGCAAAATGTTTGGTCTCCATCTCAGCCCCTTTTCCAGAAAAACTAAAGACTTCCCAAAAAAGAGCCAAACAAAGATATGAAGATAAAATGTCTAGAAGGATTTTTGTCCTCCCTTCTTTAAGTTATTTTATCAAATACACTTCCCCACAAAATTAGGTAGCAGATCCTCATATAAGGAAAACAACTTGATTCCTAAATAATTAGAATAATAAGTCTATCAAATCTAATTTCAAATCATATTTTACTAATAAACTTTTCCTTTGAACATACCCATGCTTAGTCAAAAACTTTTCTGCCAGCTAGAAATTCGAATTGCCTTTCCTTTTTTTGCGTCTTTTTGATTCAAATTCATCTCCCATATGTTGAAAATCATCAAAGAATAATTAAGAAACAAGTTCATTAATTTTAAATAAGAATTTCATCATATTAAAGATAATTATATCCAAAGTTAGCACAAAAATAATAACTTATCAAATTCCCCCATACCAATCTTTTGCTCGTCCTCGACAAACTACATTTGCAATCAATTGGCCAACTAATCAACTTTCTTTATGCCAAGTCTCACAACAGTAAATAGTGCACACTTCAAAAGTTAAACAATTTTGTAATCAATGAATACCCCAGAATTAATCATTCAAGTAAATATAGACAAAGTTAATTTAAGGCAATCATATTTCAAAAACTAGTGCATAATTATAGCCAACTCTCACATATCGAATTTCACTCAAAACACTCAAGTGTTTATTGGTTCAATATTTCACTCAAATTCTTCTAATGCAAATATTATACCATATGCTTACTTTTCCACCAACTTTTCACCACTTGAAATACAATCATGCACAAATCAAAAGGGCTTTATTCAAGGTTGTATTGGGCTATAAGTAAAGGTAAGGATTGATAAACGGAGAGGTAAAAATCATAAACATTAGCAAAGCATCTAACCACTTGTGGAGACTCAATTTCAATCACAAAGGAGTCAACAACGTCATTCTGTAAAGATATATTACACTCCATAATTTGTTTTTCATTGCTGTATTTTTTTAATCAATGAAATATACTGATATTTAAGATCAGTAGACAACATTATAACATATAATTCAAATCTTAATCTCTTCATTTTCCTTTCATCTTTTCTTTTCTTTTCATTGCCTTCCATATTTCTCCTTATAAGTTTGACATAAATTATGGTTAGAATGCCTACTTATATTTATAATGGGTGAAGATATGAGAGGTTTTAGTTGTTTACTATGGCTTTATCAAGAAAAATGGTTTAGCTCAAAAGGTTTAACAAAGGATATTGAATTTGGTTGGCTTTTTAAGCTAAAGGTTTAAAACAAAGAGGGCCTTTATAATTTTTATGCACGAATGTATATATGTGATCTCAAGTCAGTTCCAAGCAAGTTCTAGAGAAAACATTCACCCTACATATCAAAGAAATACATATGGATATAGATGTTTCAATCTTTTAGGCATAAAAACTCATAGGTTAATGCAGTTCACCACAATTATACACCATGTTTAATCATATGATTGCCAAACCTTGACTAAGTGTATACACTTGTATTTCCTAACTAAGTGACATCTATTGTCCTAAAAATAAAATTAACTTAAGTTATGTTCACTACTTAAATCATTAAAAATGGAAGTATAGAAAGTGTTGAAGTTGTCTAATCAATTACAAACAAGTCAATAAGTGTTCAAAAATTTTCAATAAATATTCCTAAATATCAGTTATATGGAACATACCCCACCCCACATCTAATCCATACATTGTCCCCAATGTAATGACATAAAGCAAAAGAAGTCAAAATAGAAAAGAGGAGAGGAAAGAAAGCTTCTCTGTAAGTTGATCGCCTAAGTCATGGGATTGGTGGGTAGGGAGGTTGGAATCTTTGGTGTGCCCAATATACTATCAAATTATGCTCCATTTGATGCATCTGACGTTTAAGTCAAGCAAAACGAGCGTCTAAGTTGGCCTGCGGAGGTTGGCTACTACTCGGTGTAAATGAAACAACCTGACTCTTTATGGTTGGACATAGGTTGGAAGACATGGCTGGACCCAAAAAAGTAAAGGATATCCTCGCATGACTGATGTCGACAATTCCCATCCTGCACAAATATTCCATATCCAAAGGTTCTATGGCACAAGCCACAAGCATGTTAGTATTTTCAGGATCCAATAAATTCAAATTAACGGCCAATTGAGTGATATAGGACCCTAACATTAATGGTTTCGATTTCTTGTTTAACACAGATTGAAATTGAGTTGGAAATCAAAACCCAAATTAACAGGAATTTGATTGTCCATACACCACAAAAAATAAAATTTAGCCTTACAAAATGTACCAACAAAACCCCATCACCCTAAAAAATTGTACGCTAAGAGTTGATGTATGATTTTGAAAATAGGACTTTTTTTTAAATATGAACTCTTAGATGCACTGACATTATATGGTTGAGGATCAACAAACTATTGAGTCCACAATTCAGAGGCATGAAAATTAGTATAATAATCACAGTTAGAACTTACAAATGGTTCATTCTTAATGTAATCGGCTGATATAAAACCCATAGCAACGTTAAAGTCAACAATAGATAATGCAAATTCCTGGCCCATAAGTTTAAATTCAACAAGTCCCTTAGTAAACAAGTCAAATTCTTCATGGGAATCAAATTGAAAGGTGCTGTAAAATTCGCATGTCAATTCAACATAAGTAGGACAGTCAACTTTAACAAATGCATTCCAACAAATTTGCCCAACCAATTGCTCAAAGAAATCACAAATTGTAAAGCATCAATAGTGTCAGTCAGAATATACTTACATGGGTAAATTTTGCGTTGGCTTAACTATTGAAATCTCTGATTGTCCTCTGGTATTTGAAAAGAAGTGAAAGCCCCACTTCGTGAGTTCCATTGGCTTCTCCTTTCGATTTGCTTACCTTTCTGAGTTCGATTCCTAGCTATAGAACCTTGGATCTGTTCAGAAATTAGAGGAATGGAGGCAGTCAATGTCGTAGCTGTGGTAGCCTATGGAGATTAGGTGTGAACCAATTAATATCGGGACTGCTTAAGCTAACTGGCATGAGTCACTCTTCTTGCTTGGTATGGTCACAATCTCTATGATTTTACAGTCTTGAATCACAAAAATGACAGCACAAAACTAACAAAAATTTTAGACTGGTGGTGATGTTGGTTACGTTAGAAAGGAGAGTAAAAGGTTGGGGGATTTTATTGGAATGATATGGTTGTTTTTGTGGATTTTATTGACACATAGGTGCAGGAAAATTCATTATTAAGTAGAAAGGATACACTTGAAACACTTTTGGGGTTAGGAGATGCATCACAGTGGCAAAGCCTTAAAGATTCGTTGCTGCCCAACAACGGTCTTGAAGTGTTGTGTAATCATTTGGAGAAAACCAAGCAAGTGATGAAGGAACTATAGTATGTAGAGTTATCCAGAAACAACACCAAACTACTGTCGTCCTTGCTCTAACCACCAATGTTGGAATTGAATAGCTTGTCTAGCCATTTAAAATATATCTTTTCGAGTGAGAAAGATACGTTACCTGTTATAATTTCTAATAAACTTACTCTTTTGTAGGAACAATAATTGGTTCAAGTGTTAAAGGAGCACAAGGAAGCTCTCGGTTGGACAGTGGCAGATTTAAAGGGTATTAGTCTCACTATTTGCATGCTTCGGATATTGATGGAAGACGAAGCTAAGGAGGTAAGACAACCCCAACGTCGGTTAAACCCACCCATGATAGAAGTAGTGAAAAAGGAAATTCTAAGCTTTTTGACACGAGCATCATTTATCCAATTTCGAATAGCAATTGGGTAAGTGCGGTCAAGATAGTTCCAAAGAAAACTGAGGTAACTGTGATAGAAAATAGTGATGGTGAGTTAATACCTACCCGTGTTCAAAATGGATGGCAAGTTTGCATAAATTATAGGAAGTTAAATTCGTTTACTAGAAAAGATCATTTTTTGCTTCTATTTATTGATCAAATGCTTAAAAGACTTGCAGGTAAATCTCACTATTGCTGTTTAGATGATTATTTAGGGTATCACCAGATTTTGGTTGCACCTAAGGACCAGGAGAAAACAACCTTTACATGTCCATTCAGCACCTTTGCTTACCAAAGAATGCCATTTGGGTTGTGCAATGCACCAGCAACATTCCAAAGGTGTATGGTGAGTATTTTTTCTAACCTTATAGAAGATTGTATGGAAGTTTTTATGGACGATTTCATGGTTTATGGAGAGTCTTTTGAAACATGCATTATCAACCTTGAAAAAGTGCTTAAACGTTGCATTGAAACTAATTTAGTTTTAAATTATGAAAAATGTCATTTCATGGTTGATCAAGGCATAATTTTAGGTTATGCGATTTCTTCTAAAGGAATTGAAGTCGATAAGGCTAAGATAGATGTTATTCGCTCTTTATCTTACCCCACGACTATACGGGAAGTTCATTCTTTTTTTGGTCATGCAGGATTCTATCGGTGATTTATCAAGGATTTTTCAAAGATTGCGCAACCCATGTGTAGACTCTTCCAAAAAGACGTGAAGTTTGATTTAGATGAGCTATGCAAGATTGCATTCGATGAACTCAAGGAAAGACTCACTACAGCTTTGATTATTCAACCGCCGAAAAGGGATATTCCATTCGAGCTAATGTGTGATGCTTCAGATTATGCAGTTGGAGTCGTACTGGGTTAAAAAGTGGACAAGGTACCTCATGTTATCTATTACGCTTCCATGACACTTAATGATGCTCAAAAAAAATTTTCCATGATGGAGAAAGAGTTTTTGGCTGTAGTTTTTGGGTTGGAAAAGTCTCAGTCCTATTTATGGGGTATGAAGGTGATCATCTATTCAGACCATACAGCTCTAAAATACTTGGTGAATAAGAAAGAAGCAAAGCCGAGATTGATTCGATGGATCTTACTTCTCCAAGAATTTGATTTGGAGATACGCGACAAGAAAGGAGCTAAAAATTTAGTGGCCGATCATCTCAGCAGGATCATTCTAACCAATGCATCACATAACATCCAAGACGAATTTCTGGATGAAAGTCTCTTCGCAATCCAATAGGTAATTCCATGGTATGTTGATATAGTTAATTTCTTAGTAACTAAGTCCTTATCTTATGATTTATCTAGAGCTAAAAAAGATAAAATTAAGCAAGAGGCTAAATATTACATTTGGTATGAACCTCATCTTTGAAAGTTTTGTGCTGATCAAATTGTTAGAAGATGTGCTGCAGATGATGAAATTCCTTCAATATTAAATTTCTGTCATTCATCTGTGTGTGGGGGCATTTTGGTCCCAAAAGAACAGCTCCAAAAATTCTTGAATGTGGTTTATTTTAGCTTAAGCTATTTTATGATTCTTACATGTTTTGCAAGTCTTATGATCGTTGTCAAAAAATAGGTAGCTTGGGATTGAGAGATCAAATGTCACTTACTAACATTCTGCTATGTGAAATTTTTTATGTCTGGGGAATAGACTTTATGGGTCCTTTTCCTTCTTCCTTTGGTAAGAATTATATTTTGCTTGCTATAGACTACATTTCGAAATGGGTTGAATCTAAGGCTATTATGTCTGATGATACTAAAATTGTTATAGATTTTGTTAAATCTAACATTTTTGTCAAGTATGGAATGCCTCGAGCTATCATTAGTGATCGAGGGACCCATTTTTGTAAAAAAATTTCTGAGGCTTTGATGAAAAGATGTGGTGTCACACACCAAATTTCTATGGCCTATCATCCACAGATAAGTGGGTAAGTCGAGGTCTCCAATCGGGAAATTAAATCAATCTTGAAAAAAGTGGTTAATCTAAACAAAAAGGATTGGAGTCTATGATTAGATGATGCCGTGTGGGTGTACCGAACTGCTTATAAAACTCCAATAGGAATGTTACCATACAAGTTAGTTTTAGATAAACCTTGTCATTTACCTATGGAGATAGAACATAGAGCTTATTGGGCTTTGAAGCAGTTGAATATGAATAGGGTAGAGGTTAGTAACAATAGCAAATTGCAATTGCAGGAGTTAGAAGAGATTCATAATGAAGCATACGAAAATGCCAAAATTTATAAGGAAAAAACCAAAGCTTTTCATGATAAAATTATTTCTCAAAAACAATTTTCGATAGGACAAAAAGTTCTTCTTTATCATTCAAAGCTTAATTTATTTCTAGGAAAATTACAATCTCTTTGGATTGGACCATTTATTGTTACTAATGTTTTTTCTCATGACGCAGTTGAAATTCAAAGTTTAGATATGTCCAAGGTATTTAAAGTTAATGTATACCATTTGAAGCCATATTATGAACACTCTATAGTCGAGCATGTGGAAGAGATAGAGTTGGTAACCCCAACCTATCTTTAATCAGGTAAGTCAAAGCGCACGTCCAGCTAACGACTTTAAAGAAGCGCTTTTAGGAGCAACCCAAACATTTCAGGTTCCATTTTCAGTTTTATTTATTCTTAGTTTTCTTTTTTTTATTTTGTCAGTTGCTTTATTTCAATTACTAAATTAGTTCATTTAGCATTATTCTTTTCATTTTTTTAAATTTTTTTTACTTATTTGAAAAATAAAAAAGTTTTTATTCTGGTGCCATTATCATTAAGTTACTGCCCCTCCCCAATACACTTTCCCCCTTTTTCACGAATTTTTCCTTCCGTTGTTACTCGTCTTGAAATTTCTTGAACACCCATACAAAAAACCATTGTATTCTTCTCTTCTCACCGAAAACCCACACCTGTTACATCCTCTTCACCGAAACTTCACCCAGCCTTATTTACCACAATCTTCCATTACACCACAAATCTTCCATTACTAAAGCAATCTTTTGTGGTTTTGTCTTATTTCTTTCAATTATAGGTCTGTGTATTCATCGAGTTTGCTATAATGCCAAGGAAGAAGAGTGATTCAAGAAGGGTAGCATCTTCCATTACAAATATGGCAATAGCCCCAACCTAATTGAACACGACAAATCCATCAACGACGGCTAAAACATCACAACTAGCAGAACCTTTGATATCCGAACCAACACTAGGTCCATCCACAAGAAGTTAAACAAGGAAGGGGAAGCAAGTTGAACACTGTAGCGAATGGAACTCTAGCAGTGGAGGATGCACTTCATTTTAACTTCCGGAAGATACTGAAAAATTTCAGCAACTCAAGCAACGAAAAAATTACCCATATATGTATTTTCTTCCCGATACTCTTCAAGCTTTAAAAATTCATGATTCTTTTGAACAAATGTTGGGACCAATATGCTGGAGTATGTTTGCTAGAATTAATTTTCCTGCATTTGTTGAGTTAACTAGAGAATTTTACAGTAACTTTTAGTTTACTTCCTATAAAGAATTTGACTTATTCACTAAAGGGATTGTTGAATTTAGGCTTTTGGGTAAAGAGATTACATTATCTATTGCTGAGTTTAATGTGGCTATGGGTTTTATTTTTGTTGATGATGTAAAGAATAAATCATTTTTAAGCTCTTGTTGTGATTATCATAGCAACTTTAATACATCTGAACTATGGAGCTAGTAGTCTGTTGAACCTTATCTATATAGCTCCAGTACATCTAAGAGTTCATATTTACAAAATCCCATTTTCAAAATCATTCATAGACTCTTAGGCCTTGTTTGGTTGGCATGGATTCTTGCTTGGGAAAGTAATATTTTTCCTAAAATTTATATTATTATGTTTGGTTCATTTTTTTGAGTAGTTAGGAAAGTAAAAACTTTCCCAATCTAGGGAAAATAGTAGCACTTTCCTTGGATTCTAAATCCCACCATTCCCTTGGTATTTAGATTACTTTTCTTAGGAATTTAATCTAAAAAATAGACTAGCCAATTCAACCCTTCCTTCTCTCTTAACTCTACGACAACTCTTTTATAATAATAATAATAATAATAATAATAATAATAATAATAATAATAATAATAATAATAATAATACAATTAATAATAATAATAATAATAAATTAATAAGAATAATAAAATCAATAATAATAATAATAATAATTAATAAGAATAATAAAATCAATAATAATAATAATAATATTATTATTATTATTAATAAAATTAATAATAATAAGAATAATACATTTAATAATAATATATTTGTTTATAATAAAATTAATAATAATAATAATGTAATTGATAAAAAAAAATAAATTTGGTAATAATAAAATTAATAATAAGTAGAAAATTAATAATAATTAATAATATTAAGAATAATAGAACAATCTTATATGATTAAAATATTAGAAATGAAAATTTAACATTTAATAATATAACTTGAATTACAAATTAATATTATTTAACGATTTCAATTTTTATTTGATAGGGATATAAATGGAAACACAAGTCAAAATTACATTACATTCCATGAAATACTAATGCATATCAAACATTATAATAAGAATTCACCCAACTTTCCTATTAGAATTCTTATAGGTATCCAAACATGTAAATATCTTTACTTTCCATAGATTTATTTTCCCAAGAATTAGATTCCAAATTCACTTTACTTTCCCGCCAACCAATCGGGGCCTTAGCGTACAATTTTTCAGGGCATAGGGATTCTCTGGCCACCCTTTCTAAGGTTGAATTTTATTTCTTATAGTGTATGGATAGAAGTATTCCTGTTAATTTGGGTTTTTGGTTTTTGACTCAATTTTAATCTGTATTTAACAAAAAATCCAAACCATTGATATTAAGGTCTTATATCACTCAGATGGCGGTTAATTTGAATGTATTAGACCTTAATAATACTGATATGATGGTGGCCTGTGCCATAGAACCTTTGGATTTAGACTGTTTAGGCAGGATGGGAATTATCGACATGAGTCGTGGAAGAATATCCTTCACTAACCCAGGACCAGCTACTTCTTTCCACCCACGCCCAACCACAACAAGTCGGGTTGCAACTGATGCACCACAGGGCCATGGCTAGCCCTACCAACCCAATTTGGACACTTGCTTAGCCTCACTTGAACGTAGGATGCAAAGAATAAAGCAAAATTTAATGGCATATTAGACAGATCAAGGTTTCCAACCTCCTCACCCACCAACTCCATGATTTAGATTTCCAAAAATAGAGAAGCATTCTTTTCCCTCTTCTTTTATATTTTTGCTTCTTTATTCTTATGTTATAACATTAAGGACAATGTTGGCCTAGGTGTAGGAGAATTGGAATACATATGTATGACTATGTGGTCTTGTCTTTCTTTGATTTTCTTTTCGTTAAACTTTTTCTGTTTAAATTTTTCTGTTCTTTGCAGGTTTGTGTCGTATGTTGAGCCATGAAACTTTGTCATATTAGTTTGGATGAGATTGAGGGTGTGCATGAAATTAAATTGGGCCATGTGATTCGAAGGTGAACCATGTCGATTAATTGCAATAACTGATCTTATACACTTAGTCAAAGTTTAACATTTGAGTGATTAGGTAATATGCAGAATTAAGGTGAATTCTTGAATTGAACCTCTTATGAACGAATTTGAGCCTTAATGACATCATTTTTATGTCATTCTATTTCTTGATGTGTGATTATCTTCTAAGGTGAATTTTTCTCTAGAACTTGCTTGGAATCGACTTGAGACCACATCTATACATGCATGTACAAAAGTGATAAGGGCCATCTTTGTTTTAACCCTTTAGCTGTTATCCTTTGTCAAACTTTTTTAGCTGAAACCTTTTTCTTCATAAACCCACAACAAGCAACTTAAACCTCTCCTATCTTTACCCTTCATAAATGTAAGTAGGCATTCTAACCACAAATCATGTCACACTTATTGGAGAAATATAGAAAGCAAGAAAAAAATGAAGGAAATTGAAGAGATTTAGTTTTGAAATGTGTGTGTACTGAAAACAAAAAAAAAGAGAAAAATATATAGTAGTGAAAAAATAACTAAAATTTTTTTGAAGTAATTTACCTCTGTAGTATGCTGTGTTGATTCCTTTGCAATTAAAATTGTGTCTCTATAAGTGGTTAGGTGCTTTACTAATGTTTATGATTTTTGCCCTTTTCCATTTATCAATCCTTACCTTGACCTATAGCAATATAACCTTGAAAAAGTCCTTTTGATTTGTGCATGTTTGTTTTTCAAGTGGTGAAGAGTTAGTGAAAAAGCAAGCATATGGTATAATATTTGCATTAGAAGATTTTGAGCGAAACACTTTAGCCTCAAACACTTAAGCGTAAAGAGAGAAAAATGTGAGAAGAGTTCATCTTAGTTTTATACTTGCCTTTGAACAAAGAATGTTTATTTGTATCATGTGTGTTTCAACCTAAGTCTTGCTGGCTCAAGTTTAGTGGATTGTGTGCACTTAATCTTATGAAGGAAGAATTGATAGGTGTAGTGGTTTGACATATTTGCTCGAGGGCGAGCAAAGGTTTGGTGTGGGGGAATTTGTTAAGTTGTCAATTTTGTATTAATTTTGGGATAAGTTTCTTTAATGTGTTGAAATTATTGTGCGAAATTAATGGACTTGTTTCTAAATTATTCTCAGATGGTTTTCAACACATGGAAGATGAAATTGGATCAAAAAGATGGAAATAAAAGAAAGACAAAACGAATTCCCAGCTGGCAGAAAGATAGATGACTAAGCGTGAGCGCGTACAAGGAAAAAAACTATCTGCAGAATCTGATTTCAAATTAGATTCGATTCATCCAAAATCTTTATGATTCTGAAATTCAAATGTTGCCTTATGGATGGGGATTTACGATCTGAATATCTAGGATGGTATTTGCTAAAGATTACGAGAAGATGGAAGAGAGAGAGGATCGAAAAGTTCTTATCAGATTTTTCTTGTTTTAGGCTAGAATTTTGGTATTTTTCATCAAGAACCAGGGATGGAGACTTTATTTTTTGTTTTTCCTCTATTTGTTCTTACTTTTGTTATGAATAGCTAAACTTTTCTTCTTGGTTGAAGGGAATCTCGTTATCATCCGTTATAGTGAGATGTTAAATAAAAGTTTCTTTCATTGATGAATATTAAGTGTCTTTCGAATTCTTTTTCCTAATTAAATTGATTGATTTCTAGGGTGCGCAACTAGGAATTGATTTGTTTAATTTATAGCTTAGTAGGATATGACGTTCAGTCTTGTTAATCACAAGTAGCAATTAGGATTGCCATCTTTACATTAGAGTTGGAAATTCTAAGAAGACGCTTAACTAGATTAAA
>JANQAP020000224.1:1192453-1203306 GCA_026874005.2 Erythroxylum coriaceum | reverse complement strand
ACTTTCAAATTTCTCATGCCATTGTTTGGGAGCTTGTTTAAGTCCATACAAAGACTTAACCAACTTACACACCTTTTATTCTTGACCAGACACTCTAAACCCCTTAGGTTGAACAATATAAATTTTCTCATCTAAATCACCATTCAAGAAAGCTGTCTTTACATCCATTTGGTGCACATGAAGCTTAAATATCGAGGCAATAACAAACAACATTGTTATAGATGCAATTTTAGTAATAGGAGAGTAAGTATAAAAAAAGTCCAATCCTTCATTTTGTTTAAAGTCTTTAATCACAAGTCTTGCCTTGAACCTCTCAACGGTTCATTCAGGTCTCAATTTATTTTTGAAAATCTACTTACACTCTAAAGGGTTACACCCTCAAGGTAGATCAACTAAAACCAAAGTTTTATTATACATGATTGACTCTAATTCACTATCTATGACTTCCTTTAGAAATGTAGCATCCACAGATCTCATTGCTTCCTCATAAGTTTTGGGATCTTCCTCAATAATATGTCACCATAAAAACATCATCTATATCCTCAAGTTTTGTCACAACAAAGGAAGTAATAAATTCAGAACCAAAACTAATGGGTACTGTAGCTCTTTTGCTTCTCCTTAGTTCAGCAATTTCCTTTTCCTCTATGTCACTAGGGACAAATTCTCTAAGGACTTGCACACTCACTTTTATAGGAAATATATCATCGAAGAATACTACATCTCTTGACTCCATAATTGATCCATAAGTGCTAGACCCCTCTTTCTTAACCATAAATCTAAAGGCAGCACTATTAGAGGCATATCCTATAAAAATTGAATCAATGGTCTTAGGCCCAATTTTCTTCCTCTTATGTTCAGGTAAAGCAACCTTAGCAAGGCACCTCTACACTTTCAAAAACGCAAGTTAGGTGGATAACCTTTCCAAATTTCATACGGAGTTTGATCTATTTTCTTATGAGTGACTCTGTTTAAAATATAACAAGCTGAAAGAATAGCTTTCCCTCTCCCCCGCCCCCTTGAGTGTTCGTTTTTTTCTCTCTGCTATTCCATTTTGTTCAGGTGTATAAGGGGCTGAAAGCTCATGAATAATACCAACTTTTTGACAAAAATTAGTAAGGAATTTAGTACTATACTCACCACCTCAATCAGACCTTAATCTCTTAATTTTCCTTTCTTATAGGTTCTCAACCTCAGCTTTGTATTTCATAAACAATTCCTCTACATCATTTTATTTTTCAATAAGTAAATCTTAGTAAATCTAGAACAATCATCCACAAAAGTAATATAATATCTCTTACCTCCTTTACCATACAATTCTTAAAATCACCTAAATCTATGTGCACCAAGTCCAACAATTGTGACTCTCCTTCGGTCACTGATTTAAAAGGATTCTTAGAATGTTTAGCTTCACCACAAATTTGACAATTTTTCATTTGGCAACAAGTTTAAGATTTGCATCCTTTTATTTGACCTCACATTCACATGCTCAAGTCTCAAGTGCCATAGGTCTAGAGACTCAACAGTATAAGCAGAAGAAGTAGATGCATTCATTTCAACATCAAGTACAAATAAGTCCTTATTACAAAACCCTTTTCTAACAAAGTTCCCATTATTAGTCAGAACTAGCTTATCAAAATCAAAGGTCCGTTTAACACCAGCTTTATTAAGAAATGCACCAGAAATTAAGTTTTTGTGTACATTAGGAACAAATAAAACATTTTCTAACACCAACACTTTTCTATAAGTGAGTTTGAGAGTGACCTTCCCAACTCCTTGGATAGAAACTTTGCTGGAGTTACCCATGTAAACGAATTCACCATTAATAGCATCATTCAACTCCTTGAACAGGTCCTTGTTGGTGAAGATGTGGCGTTTGGCTCCTGTGTCACCTATCCATTTGATCAAGTTTCCAGCAAGGTTGACTTCAAACACCACAGCAGTAATGATCTCTTCGTCATCACCACTATTTACTTCAATCATATTAGCTTGAGGCTTATCAAAATTCTTCTGATTACCTCGTTGGTAACCATTTTGGTTTCCTTTCCTAAACTGTCGTGATTTTTATCCTTAACCCTTCTTCTCATGGTTGATTCTAGCTTGGCAAAGAGCTGCAGGATGGCCTGGCTTATGACACCACCAACAATCACCATCATTTCTTTTGCGCTTAAACTGACCATACTTGTTATTATTGAAGGACTTGTTTTGTCCATCATTCTTGTTGAAGTTACCTACATTTATATGTTTTATCCTTATTGAAGTTACCTACATTTATATGTTTTATCATATGAGCCTTAATAGTAGGGACAAGGGTGAGTGACTTGGTCTTATCTTATGTACGTTGGCATCCTCAATCTTTATATGCCCTATCAACTCCTGAAGTTTCATGTCTTTCTTCTTATGCCTCAACTGGTTTTTATACTCATTCTATAAGGCAGGCAGTTTCTCAATAAAGGCATTAGTCTGAAATAGCTCACATATGTTCATACCCTCAGTAAGGATTCGGCAACTAGGTTTTCATACTCATGTAATTGATCCATAATGGGCTTATAATCAACAACGGTAAATTTTAACCACCTAGTAACTGTATACTTCTTAGTACTGATATCATCCGTCCCATATTTCACTTCTAAAGCATTCCAAATTTCTTTAGTGATTTTGTACTTGCAGTAGATGTCAAACAAAGGATTTATCATATGGTTAAGCAACATACCCCTAGCAATACGGTTATCCTTTGTTATCTTAGGGTCGATATTGTCACTAGAAATCTCTTGAAATAGTACATAATTGATTTCATATTGTTGAAAGTAAAACAAAATTTTCTCAGACTATCGTTTAAAAATCTTCCATATAGAGGCTTTAATCTAGTTAGGTCAGGTATAACCCTCTGGGCTACGGTGATAGGGGCAGAACCTATGTAGGGAATAATAAGTGCAGAACCTACATTGTTCTCATTTGCAGATGACATATTAAACCCAAAAGCAGAAATGTCTCAAACGAAATAATCAAATAACACTGTATTCCGAATTCTACCAAAATAAATATGTAGCAACAAAATCATAGTAATTTCCAACAAACAATAGCAACGTAAAAATAATTTCCAACTTAGATTGTTAGCAAAATAACAACAAAATAAAATTGGAACGACTTATTTAAATGCAAGGTGTCGTGAAAATCATTGCCGTAAGTTAAAAATTCCCCCTCTACGGTGCAGTAGGACAACGAGATTTGATCTCAGGGTTAACGCCTTCTTCACCAGCTTCAATGCACTCCAAAGGGTAAAGTAGGACCTGTCTCCGAGAATGAAAAGAAAAGGCAGACAAATATAAAATTTGTGTGAGATAAAATACGTAAGAAAAATATATGCATAAGGTGTTTGTATGTAGAGGAAAACGCTTATGTTGGGTGGAGCAAATAAAAGATGTGTGAGAAAGGAGAGAGCAATGTCTGTTCTTTTTTTGTTATATAGATGAGCATCGTAAGGTGAGCTATATATAGGAAAATCAAAATGAACGTTAAGAGGTGAGAGTAATGGTAATAATGAAAGGCAACATTTTTATTATTAATGGTAATAAACAAAGAGTTAATGAAAGAAACGTTATGAACGTTTCCTTTGTTATTAAACCAAGTTTTGGGAACAATAATGCCCAACAAAGATGATCCTTACTACTATGTATGGACCTTCATGCATGCCCGACTAGTCTTGGGTAAGTTTCCTCCTTCACCTTCCTGTCTTCAAACTTTGCTGCTTATCTTCTCCACCTCCCCTGCGCCCTCCCTATTGCCTTCTTACCTGAACCCAGAACTCCAGGGGCATTTTAGTCTAGCTAACATCTTTTCCTTTCTGCCTATATCCCTTTTTATTTTTATACCGTACTTTTAAGCCTTTTACCTACCATCGCTGGCAATTTTCCTTTCCTAGCTTTGGATTCTGAATATGTCGATTACTTTTGATGCTAACCATGATGAATTCCCACCTTTGCCCACCTCCATATCCACTTCTCCTCCTCACCAACCAACATCACCAACTCAACACAACTCCACCACCACCTTCGCCCTTTCGCTACCTCTGCCCAACCCTACCACCACCACCACCATACTTCCTGCAACACCTACCCCTCGAAAAAGTTGGAAACAAGTAGTTGGTGACCAACAAGCTTTGAACCTCACTTTTACACCTCCCATGGAAATAGATGGTAAATAAATTGTTTATCCATAGATTGAAATTTTGGAATAAGGAGCATATTATTGGGAAGCCAGTTTGGTTGGCTTCTTCTTTGACTAATGTCCCCCTTTCCCTTCCTTCATAAATGGGCTCACCGAACTTGACATAGTAAGGGACTAGTTGATGTGCTTCTAATAGAAGAAAACCTCATATTGTTCACTTTCAACTCAACCTCTCAAGCTCCAAAGTCTTGGAGGAAGGCCCTTGGCATATTGGCAATTAGCTTTTGTTCTTGCAGATTTAGTAACCGAGTCTAAAGCATGAATTAGTCAAAATCTAGAGCATTCCTTTGTGGATTCACTTCCATAATGTCCCTCTTGAATACTGGACCACCAAAGGCTTAGGTACCCTTACTAGTTTCATTGGAAAACCCCTCTATATTGATGAAACTAATGCTAAGAAAAAAAGGGTGGGATATGCCCGTATTTGCGTAACTGTTGAGCTCTCTAAAGACCTTCCAAATAAAATTCCTATTGTGAGACTTTGTGAAGAACACAAGCTATGGAAGGACAGTATTTTTGTCTCCTATCAAGGGAAACCTCTTCCTAAACATTAAGGGAAAATATGATAACCCATAAGTAGAAAATTCCAAACCAGTAGCTATCGTGAGTTAATGGGGACCCTCACTGTAGAGGAAGAAATGCAGGGCATTATTAAGGTGGGTTAGGAGTCTCCATCAGCCGTAGAGTCTGCCCCAGAAGTTGTATCAAGAGTACCACCCCCCAAGTTCCCTCTTTCCTTAATCAAGAGCCTCCTTCAATTAGTCAGCGTTCTTCACTTGTAAAGCCTACAGTTGCTCCCATACTCGTGCACTCTCCTTCCACACCTACAGATGTAAGCCCTCTACCCAGTGACAAACTCACCAAAACCTCTATTAGCACTCCAGCAAAAAACCCAATTTCATCAAGTCCCTAAGCTCAAAGTGATGTAGACATTGAAGATCAGGAATTGCCTATGCCATTTCAAACCGTAGAAAGGAGGATATCTCAACGGAGTAAAAGGAAAAGCTTCAAATACTAATTCCTTTAATATGTCCACAATTATGTGGAATGTCAAAGTTCTAAATTGCCTAACAAAGCAAGCTACTTTATGGGATTTTGTCAAGAGGAAGAAGCCTCTCATTGTTGGACTACTTGAAACAAAAATAAAACTAGAGAATCTTGGTTGGCTATCGATTTTAGGACCTTGTTGGAAGTAGCTAACTAATCATTCACATGATGTAAATGGAAGATTTATTTTATGCTACAGGGCTGATGAAATTCATGTTAAACTCCTACACTCCACTTATTAGGTGATGCACCTTATAATTTCTTTTTGCATGAGAAAGTCGACATCCTCATATCTGTTATCTATGCTAGCAATTTTGGATTCCAAAGGTCCACTCTTTAGAGCAACCTTATAGACTTCAGCAGAGGTTCTAACCTTCCTTGGTTGATTTGTGGTGATTTCAACTAAATCCTATTTAGATCTGAGGCTCAAGGTAACTATAATCTTCGCAACTACTAGGATGATTTTAAGTAGTGTGTTGGTGCCTTAGGGGTGGCAGACATGAACTTCTCTAGTCACAAGTTTACTTGGTCAAATAAACAATCCTCTTACTGGTTTATTCAAGTGAAGCTTGATAGAGCATTGGTCAATGCTAGCTAGCTTGCAAAATTCCCCAACAACTCTACTCTATTCTAGGACCCTCTCTTTTCGGATCACTCCCCTATTAAAGTAGTGAATCTCTTCCAGAAGGCTGTCAGCAATTACCTTTTTAGATTTAACAATTATTTGATCCGTGTCCCAGGTTTCACCAAAGCTTGTTCAAAGGTGCAACTCATTTCATTCAAAAAACAAAACAATTTATCTGTGAGGAGAAGTTGAAAGCCATCAAGCAGGAACTCAAAACTCTTCATTCATTATGGGGTTTTATTGAAGATTTTATACTTAAAGCTAAGTAGAAGCTTGCTAACATCCAGAAATCTCTTACCTCTTCACCGCAAGATCCCTCACTCATTGAAAATGAAAAGCTAGCTCTCTCTCATTATATGAGCTCAGTAAGCTATCACAACTCCTTGCTTTAACTAAGATCTCGAATTAATTGGCTCAAAGAAGGAGATAAATGCTCAAAGTTCTTTTTCAACTCCATTCTATTCCACAAAAATAGAAACCATATCTCCTCCATCACAAATCATAAGGGTCGGATCCTCTATAGGCAGCAAGAAATTATAGACTAGGCTGTTACTTATTTTAGCAAATTACTTGGAACCCATACCGCTGACTTAAACCCAACTTTAGGCCTTAATGTTCTCAACCTGAAAAAATCACCCAGCTGGACCAAAGCTTGCTTATCAAACCTGTGGAAGACAAGGACATTAAGGAAGCGATTTTTAGTATGAAAGGTACTAAAGCCTCTGGCCTCGACGGACTGAATGGTCTCTTTTATAGAAAAAACATGGGACATTACAAGTATGTTTGTTAAAAATGAAGTGAAGGAATTTTTTCCAAAAGGGTGCTTCTCAAGGAGATTAACAAGAACTTCTTGTGTTTAATACCTGAAATTTCTACTCCTAACTCCTTTAATGACTTCAGACCTAGAGCTTATACAAACTTTCTTTACAAAGTCATCTCAAAGATCTTCACAACAAGATTGAAAATAGCTATATCTCTGCTTATCAGTGACAATCAGGGTGCCTTCATTAGCAACCGACAAATCGGTGACAATATCCTAATAGTGCAAGAGCTTCTCAAAGGTTATTCAAGAGCAAATTCAGCCCCAAATTGTACCGTCAAAATTGATTTTCGTAAAGCTTTCGATAGTATTAGCTGGCCCTTTTTGTGGAAGATGTTGGAAGTCTACGATTTTCCACCTATCTACATCAATTAGATCAAAGAATATGTAACAAATGCTAGCTACTCAATCCTGATAAATGGCAGCCCCTCACCTTACTTCAAAGCTGAGAAAGGGCTAAGACAAGGAGACGCCCTCTCTCCCTACCTCTTGATCTCGTGCTTGGAAATACTTAACTCCATAATCAAGTTGGAAGTAGAGTCTACCCTCCGTTTCAAGTATCACACAAAGTGTAAGAAACTTAGGCTCATTGACTTGTCTTTTGTCAATGACCTGCTTCTTTTTTGCAGAGCAAATTTGGAATCGATCAACAGCTATATAAAGGCCCTCCAAAAGTTTCAATCTGCTTCTAGATTGTAGCTCAATCTTGATAAAATCATTTTATTCTCTCTAAAGGTGCCTCAACTATGACCTCACACATTGCTTCTCTCATTGGCATGAAGGAGAACTCACCACCTATCTTATATCTAGGTTTGCCTATCTCCATAAAAAGGCTCACTTTCATCGAAAGCAAACCTCTTATAGAGAAAATTCACCGCAGAATCCATTTCTAGGCAAACAAATTTCTATCTTTTACAGGAAAAATTCAACTCATTAAATCAGTGCTTAAATCATGGCCTAGCGGGCTGGGATGGGTCAGCCCATGGCCCAACCCGCCATTTTTTTAAAGAAAAACTTCCAAAATGATGTCGTTTTGGAAGTAAAGGTCGAGTCACGGCTGGGTCAGGCCAGCTAGTGGTCCACTCGTGGCCCGGTCAACCCAGGCCGAAATCGGGCCAAGCCCTTTTTTGACATCTGTACTGGAGCTGTCATATATTTCTATCAAAAGGTGTCAACAAATTCATAGAGAGAATTTTCAAAAATTTCTTATGAAACTCTTCAAATAGAGCAAAGGGCTGTGCAAAAATTAAATGGTCTGATATCTGTTATCCTAAAGCAGAAGGGGGTTTGAGAATTTCCTCTGTTAAACTCACAAATCAAACAATCATTTTGAAAAGGCTTTTGTGGATTCTTGAAGACAGAAATTCAATATGGATCAGATGGCTTCACTCTTACTTTCTCAAGGGTCGTAGCATATGGGAAGTAAGGAAGAATCCTTTGAACTCTTTCTTTCTTAATCAACTGTTGCATTTGTCAAATTTGGTTAAAGATAATATTTCTTATTTTGTTGGCAATGGGAAGCTGATATCATTGTGGTATGATAACTGGTCGGGTCAGGGTGCTCTCATCAATTCTCCAAACTTGTTTATCAACTATACCGCCTTTCCACTCTATACTAAACTTGATACATTCATCATTGACAATAACTGGAACTTCCATGACACTCTTCACCACTTGTAACCCCAATACCCTCCCCATCCTTTTAAGCAAGATCTTTCGAACCACATTGTGAGAGACCTCCTACAGATGAAGAAACCAATCGTGGAGTGGCATCAAATCATATGACATAAGAGTATCCCTCCTAAAACTTCCTTTCTTTTATGGCTTGCTATATAGAATCAACTCAAAACGGCTGATCGCCTCAAAATTTTAAACATTAACACATTTTGTCCTTTCTGTTCAATAGCGGAGGAAACGAGAGATCATTTATTTTTCATGTGTGAGGTGACCATCTGTATATAGGGAGCTATCAAAGTGTACTGCATATGCCTCTCAAGAACTTACACTCGCTCATGCTATCCATTGGCTCTCCTCTCAAAGAAGTCCATCAAAGTTTATAAATATAGCTGTCGTGTGCATGACTGTACAAAACATATGGAAGGAGCGAAATGTTAGGGTTTCAACTCCAAACAAAAATCTATCCCAATCCTTATTTCCGACACTATGCCAAGCATTTGTGAACTTATAAGAGTGGCAGTTGCAACTTTAGGATCAATTTTTTATACTTTAACTTTCCAGGTTTTCTAGATTTATATTCTAAGTAGAGTAACATATTTAAGTTTTCTCTTGTAGAAGGGTTGCCCCCTATGTACTCCTTGTTTTGTACTCCCATTTTTTATTATTGAATCTCTTTTATTTCAAAAACAGTATTCCTTCCTATTTACATTTCACTTTTTTTAAGTTTTAACTAAAAGATTTGGAGTTCTATGGTAATTTATATTTAAAAGTGTACTCTTAGAATTTAAAATTATTACGAATAGAAATTAATTAAATTATTAGAACATGTAAAATTTTATTTATTAATATTTATAATATCATAATATATTTTTAAAAAATCTTTCAATGCAAACGAGCAAAGTAGTGCAAGACAACCTGCTTTCCTACGTAGACTTTGAACTCAGCTTCCTGTTTCTTTCCCTGTAAATAAAAACTGAGAGCGACAGGCATTATACTCAGTATTTAAGACAACCTGAGTTCATTTTTTTTCTTGTTCTTCGACAGGGAAGTACAATATTTCCTTTCTTCTTATGGCTTTTTCTTCTCCAAGTTCTCAGAAATATGACGTTTTCCTGAATTTCAGGGGTGCAGACGTTCGTAACAATTTCCTCGGTTATTTGATCGCAGCTCTTAATCATGCATCTCTCAATATATTTGTCGATTACAACCTTAGAAGGGGCGAGGATATTAAGTCATCACTTATGAACGCAATCCAAGATTCTAAGGTTGCATTAACTATTTTCTCTGAAGGTTATGCTTCTTCTCCATGGAGCTTGGACGAACTTGTGAAGATTATGGAGTGTAAAGACAATCCTATGCTCAGACAAAAAGTTATTCCTGTTTTATATCATGTAACTGCCTCAGATGTTACAGGCCAAAGTGGGGTTTTTGCTCAAGACTTTGTTAACCATGAGAGTAACCATGAAAGTCGCAGAAAAGTCCCATATTGGAGAGCTGCCATGAAAGCTGCCGGTCGTCTGCCTGGAAGAGAAGCGTGAAGAAGATGAGGCATAATTACTCATTCCATGTTTATCAGATATACTATGGAGATGTTTTCATTTCTTACTATCTTCATGCTTTTGCAGCCCGGAGGTTGATGTTGTGATGCAAATTGTGAATGATGTACTGGAAATTCTAGGCAGAAAGCCCCTGGAAATATCATCAGGGAAGCTGAAAGATAGCCCAAATACACAACAACATCATGGAAATGGTTCAATATGGACCATCTCAACAAGTCAACGTGTACAAGCTGAGGATTTGAATACAGTTTTAAGGTCAATGCAGACCACAACCTCGTATTCTTCACCTACGGTTTCATTCAGTTCTGTTACTTCAGTAACAGTGCCAATGGCTGCTACTTCGACTCCAACAAAGTCAACATTGACCAACAGTAACTTCGGTTCATCAGGTGGATACAATACAAATGGAGTCAATTCCTATGGTCTTGGAAGCTACACGGTTCCAAACAATTCTGTGTCCAGACTAGGAGTGCCAACGGCTACTGCTCCCACTATGTCAGCCCCTGGTTTTGGAGTTGCAACGTATGGTTTTGGAGGTTCAACGTATGGTTTAGGACCCAATCCTTCTGGCTCTAATTTTGGAATGTTGGGTAACTCCGGGCAATTTGCAGGTTGTCTTTGCCCATTCTGCAACGAAAGCACCTTCTGATTTGGGATAAAGTTTCAATTAAAACAATATCATGTTTTAAGCATCAATGTGTAGTCTGCTATATGTTCAGGTGAAATGAATAAGCATTCATAATTCCAAGTTAAGCTAAAATCTTCGTCTTCACATACATAAATTCCAAGTCGAAGTTGGAGAATATGAAGAAAACAGAAGTGTCAATGAGATTAAAGCTAAGATCGAATAATTTGAAAGAGATAACTCTGTGCTTCAGGACTTTCAGGAATGAAGTCACCA
>JANQAP020000224.1:573719-588030 GCA_026874005.2 Erythroxylum coriaceum | reverse complement strand
ATAATAAACATAATTGATAAATATAATAAATTTAATATTAATAAAATTAATAATAAGTAGAAGATTAATAAGTAAAAAAATAATATTAATAAATTTAATGCACACTTCAAATTAAATATATACTTCAAATACACAATCTCAAATATACACTTTAAATACACAATTCAATTTCAAATCCACAATTCATATACACACTTCAATTACACAATCTCTTCTCTTCAATCTCAAATACACACTTCAATCCCAAATCTTTCTCTTCAATCTCAAATATACACTTCAATCTCAAATACAAACTTCAATCTCAAATCCCTTCTCTTCAATCTCAAATTCATACTTCAATCTTAAATCCCTTCTCCTCAATCTCAAATTCACACTTCAATCTTAAATCCTAAAATTCACACTTCAATCTCAAATTCTCAAATTCACACTTCAAAGCATTACAACAAATTTTTATTACGACAATTACAACAAAACATTACAACAATCATAAGGGGCATTTTATCGAATACCTTATAGGCAATATGTATAATCTCTAACTAATCACAAAACAAATGCATTTTTCCATTATTTACCAACAACATACATGTAAACAACAAATCAACCAATAATGACATAAAAAAGGCATACAACAACAATAATCACACAAAAATCAACCACCCAAAACACCCACGGTTCATATATAAAAGTTGCATTTTTTGGAGAAAAAATACACCCAATAGAGAGCCTACTGGAAAATGACACGCGATGGGCCAAAAAACACATAGAAAACGACTATGGAAGCAAGGATAATTGCCCAAAACAGACGACGGCGACGGAGGAGAGAAGAAAAAGAAAATAGGGGGTATTCGTCGGGTTAAAGACGACGAATAAAACAACATCGTTTGGTTTTAAACCAAACAATGTCGTTATATTTATTAACCAGTCGTCAATTACCACGGAAACTAAATTCTGTCGGTATTTAAATTCACCAATTATTTACCTACCACGTCTTGCCGCTTAATTTTACAACGGAACACATTGTCCGTCGGTAAACTAGATATCAATTTAACGACAGATGCTATTCTGTCGGTAAATAACTGACGCTGAGCCAAATTCATCGACGGAATCATTTCCGTCGGTAAATGTCCGACGCTATTTAATTGCGGGAAGCATTTCTGTAATTTTTACTGATGGGAATGATTACGTCGTCACTATATGTCGTCGGAGATTTTGCGCGAATATCCTTTCCTCCACTTTTACCGACGACAATTGTGTTCGTCGCTATATCTAAACTTTGATGACGTATGTACCGACGGTCTTTTGTTTTCCGTCGGTAAATAGCTACGGTTTTCATTCCATCGGTAAATTTTTGACGCTAATTTATGATTTTCTTGTAGTGGTTATAGGATTAATTAGAGAAGACATTGTTAATCCAGATAGACTAGCATATTTTATACTCCTTGATTTGATCAAGTACTGGATCTCATAAACTGTAAGCATGAGATGTTTAGAGTTAAAATGTGGATGCTTACTAAGAGTAGTAAGTACATCGGATGACTCACTATGAGATTATCATATGGATAATCTATCAAATGTCAGTGATTAATCTCATCATAGCAATGATGCAAATATCCTTAGACTTGAGGTACTTAAGGATATCTTGGATACTGATCTTGTCCTTTGGCATCATTCCTTATTATCTCAAGACGAGATCGCTCATAAGGTAGTGATTGGGTACAACTATTAGTATTCGAAGGTAATTAGATAGCCAATAAAGGATTCACCACTCCTGATAGAAGGAGATGATACCCACAGTCTCTTGTCGGGGTCATTACCCTGGAGTCTCTGGCCAGAGCAGTTATGTGTCATGAAGAGAGTCTTCAATGACACATAGAGTAATAAGATCCTCCGGATAAGAAATAACATCACTTGGACTAGATGTGACGTAGTCAATCTAGTGGGAGTTGACGTATAGTCCATACTTTGAACCAACTGGGGTATAGGATGGTGAAGGGACAAATTGCACGGTAATTGTCTATGGAAAGGTTCGTAAGTCGGATAATTAACTATTGAAGAGTTCGTGTGTTAATTCACTTAGTTCCGGTAAATCGACACCATGAAAACCTTCATGATTTGCTTAGATTAAAAATGAATTCAAGTGGCATGAAACCATTCATGATATGCTTGGATTAAGAGTTAATTCAAGTACCCAAAGTAACCGAAAACCTAAGGGTCACATGCATAAAAGATCAAATGAAATACAAAGTGTCCATGACTGTCATTTTAAGCAAGTCACAATCGTGACCTACTTTATGACAGGTGGTACATAAGTGAGTTCTTCACTTATATACACACGAAATTAAGCTAAAACATACTCAATTGAGAGGCTAAGGGTCTAGAAGAGTTATGGAGGTTGAGAGGAGTTATCTTGAGGTGTTTGGTGCTTGCTGCAACCCAAACAAGTAAAAGATTCAAGAAAGGAGGAGCATTTGTAAGGTAAATATGCTGTAATTTCATGTTCTTACATTCTGTTTACATATGCACATAAATTCTGGATTTTCTAGGGATGTTGCAATATTGGAATTTTGATTTCAATGCTTCCGCTGCATAGCCATGCATGATATGCATGTCCACCATGACTTCCGACAATGGTATTAGAGCTACTTATGTATGTATTAGATGATCTGTTGAATACGTGCAAAATGTTTGCTGGATTGTGACTGACATGCATATTGAATTTGAAAAATTATTATAAATTGTAGAAAAATGATTTTTCTGATTTTCTTTAATAGAAATGTTTATAAGATGTTATATTATGTTTCTGTTAAAGGAAATTGCAATTTAATGTCAATTTCTATTTTATTGCGAATTAATTTCTAGTATGTTCATATGTAGGTTTTTGGGAATTTATGGAAAATAGAATGCATTTACTGACTTTGAAAATTTCATAATACTTCTAGAAAAATAGTTTTTCTAATTTTCTTTCACATAAATGTTTATAAGGTTTTATATTATGTTTTTATCAAAGGAAATTGCAATTGAATGTCATTTTCTATTTTATTATGATTTTAATTTCAGCCTGATGCATGTATGAAGTTCTGGGAAATTCTGAAAATCTGATGAATATGCATGCTTGTAAATTCCAGAATAATTTTATAAAAAAATTGTTTTATGAATTTTCTTCATGACCATGCATATATGATGTTACCACGTGTATGAGATGCATAAAATCTATTTTTGAAATGATTAATTATTTATTCTTCATTTTACATACATGTTGGTGGTGTATGACAAGTGTTAGTGGACATATGATGTGTTGTCTAATTTCACTTAGTTCATAAATAATTCCTAGGAATTAGTTTCTAGAATTTTTTATTAGGAACATTTAGAATGTTTATAAGGCTCTGGAATTATTCCAGAATTAATTTAACTTGATTCAATTAATAGATCGAGTCAAAGTCAACATTGGTCAGCTTTTTGAAAGTTGATGGGGCTGACTTGTTTGATGACTTATGTGAATGTGTTTCAGTTATAAGACCTTGAAACATTTTTATGAGATAAGAAATATATTATTTTGATGCTAGTAGCATGCTAAGTGCATGTGATTGAAATTAGGGTTCCGGAAAATTTCTGGACATTGTATCGATCTCTTTAGTGTCTAGTAGGTTTCATTTATCTTAATAATTTTGACGTCAAGATATTTTTTGACTTATGTTGAAATTGTCTTGATAAATTTGAGATGACCTAGGGATGTTTTAGATGACTAATTGATGTTCGGGAATTTTGGAAACCCTAAGGATTAATTTAGAATTAATCCAAGTAGAGCATTGCATTTTTAGTGTGATTAGAAAAGGCATATGTACTAGAACTAAAGTGTAATTTGGACATCAAAATAATTGAATTTTAGGATTCCTAATTGAATCACATTCATAATTCAAATTAGCCTAGACTAACACTAGCACTCAATTCGGTTCAAGAGTTGAATCGAATCACGAACTTTTGATGCATAGTCAAGTCACAACCTAAATTAAACCTCCTTTGTGTGTTACATGCATTAGATGCATTTTAAGGGTTGGTTAAAAAGGCATGATAGGGTGATTATGGATATAGGCTCAATTTAATTGAAGCATCCATAATCATGTCATATAGTTATAGTAACTTAATCATGTCATATAGTTATAGTAACTATCTAAATATATATGTGAGATATATATAAGTCCATCTAAGTATTGATGAGACCTAAGGACAAATCCCTCAACCAAAATATTAGGATTTACGCCTTCCATTAATATGACAAGAACCAGAGTTCTTTTAGTGTTAGGTTGTTGGGCAAACTCAAGCTTGCTCTATACGATTATGTTCAAACTATGTATATTAGATTTCCGGATTAATGGTTGGTCCTAACTAGAAGCGTTGATTTATTGGCCAAACCCAAAGTCAATGTGGATAGAGGCAAAGTTGGGTAGTATACATGGGATGTATATGTATTGATAAGTGTAGATTGCATTGTGTTTTAGAGCATAGTTTAACATGTATTTAACCGTTAATTCGATCATTTAATATGTATTTAGGTTCAAACTATGTTAGTTTGCGAATTATTTATGTTTTAAGTGTTTTATGGGTTAGTACAAGCTTTTGAGCTTAAATATTATATTTTTGAGATACTTTGATGTGTTTTCTAGTGTTTCAAGGTCAATATCAAAGAATGGAGGAGTTTTAGAGACATTCGAGCTGAACAACGACCCTTGATCATGGCATGTTAGGTCATGATCATGACAGAAGTCCAGGGAATGGCCCATAATTATGGCTTGCATGCCACGATTGTGACAGAAGGCTTAAATGTAGGCCACAGTCGTGGCCTGCATTGGGCAGACACGCAAACACTCAAGAATGCGAAATTTTGAGGGATTTTTTAGACCTTTCGAATCCTGAAAAAACCCTAGGGTTACCCAAAACACAAGAGGATATAAAAAGAAGAGAAAGAGTCAAAGAGAGGAACTTCACATTCAACCACGCTTGGAAACCGTAACGAAGGGGAAAAAGAAGAGAGAGGGAGAGAAGAAGAAGGAGGAAGAAGTGAATCCTAACGCCATTGCTCCCCAGATCAGGTGGTATCCCGACACTGCTGCCTTCCCGATTTGTCCAACCTAAGTTTCATTTTCTCTTCATTTCCTTTTTCATTTAAATGTATAAAGTTGAGATGGATTGTATGGAAATAGATTTCGGGTTGTTGATAATGTTATAAACTCTCCTTCGGGATTTTACTTTGAGTTAATGTTGATTTAGTTATTTTTGTGTTTATTAGTTTGGGTGTTATGATTGATTAATGTATTTGCATGTTTTGGTAATAAATTGAGAGGGTGAGCCGAATAAAAATGATTAGATAAGGTTAATGAGAGTTAGACGATCTAATTGACCATTTAATCAATCTAGTCGGTAATTTTAAGGAGAGAGATCCCGTGCGAGACCCGATTGTTTAATAGAGAGCCTTAGAACTAATTAGAATTGTAGTTAATTTATGAATTAAGAGATTGCAAGTTCCATAATTCAATTAGGGTTTACAATTTAAGGTTTAATGGTTATAACTTGAGAGAGAGTACGATCATCTAGAACTGACATCTCGTAAACACATAAATTATTGGATTAGCATTAATGATAGGTAAAATTTCCTCTCTCATAACTTGATTAACTCTATTGACAGATTTTCATTATGATCTGTGACTGCCCAATTTAATTCTGTCTTATTGAATTTTCTGCTTTACAATTCTTGAATCAATTTCCAGTATTTACTTTCCGTGTTCACTTGTTCAGTGTTTATTTCTTTTTATTCTTTTGTTTAAGCCTTAAATGACTTAGAATTAGACTAGTACCCTCCTCGTGGGATCGACCCTTCAATACTACAAAGTATGACTTGTGCACTTGTAGATTATTGAAGGTTTTATAAATTGTAAAACTTGCTCAACAAGTTTTTGGCACTGTTTTTCGGGAAGGCGATTAGTTTAATTCTTTAGTCTATAGTTTTTTTTCACTATCTTTTGTGTTAAAAAAATAGAGAAAGAAGTTTAAGGTGTAAAGTAGAGACACATCAAGACATCTTAGAGTGAGAATGAGACATCTAAAGAGCTAGATGCCAAGAAAAAATGGAAAGACAATGATGGAGGATAGATATTATAGGGATCAAAGAACTTTTACGAACCACAATGAGGCATAGTATGGTTGGGGAAGTAATGATCCTTATTAGAATATGTACAATCTGGGGTGGCAGAACCACTCAAATTTCTATTGGTCCAATAATGTAATGACTCAGTTAGGACATCAAGACCTATTAGGATTTCAGTAAGATGAGTCCAGTTTATGCGATTCTAAATTGGATAAGATCCTAGATAAGCGCACGGACATGGAAGAGGGCTAGAAGAGGCTAGAAGAGCAAATTGCATAAGTAAAGAAAATTCATGCCTTATCTATTCATAACCTAGAGATTCGAGTGAGACAGCTTTTCCCTGAATTTTGTAAGAGAAATGTGGAAGACTCTCTAAGTAATATGGCAATACATCAAAGAGAGCAATATAAGGCTATTGCACCTAAAATTGGGGGAGATATAGAAGAACCAGTGAGAAATCAAGCTAAACCCCACCTTATAGATTACCAAGAATTCAAGAAAAAGGATGAAGAAAAGGATAAAACTCCCTACTATCCACCAGATCTTGGTATACCATGCTTGAACATTGAAAAAACTTTAGTAGATGTCTATGAAGAGAACATTATCCTTCGAATTAGTAATGACTAGGTGACATTCAATATGAATTATGTATTAAAGAATCCGAAGAAGGGTGACTCATTCAGGCGAATTGATGTGTTCGATTCCTTAAAAGAGCGAAAAAAAGAAGAACAAATGACTACGGACATCGAGTTTAAAAAAGTTATGGAAGTTTTTGTTCGTGAAGCAAAAGAAGAAGAAGAAAAGGGAGTGACTAAGAAAGAACAAGAGCAGCTCACCTTTTTACCAAAAAAACTAGTAGATTTAATAGAAGATTCAGGGAGTTTCGTTATTCCCTATTTTATTGATAGTTTGTTAGTGAAAAGGACATTACTGAAATTAATTGGTTTTCTCAACCTTATCAATATTGTCCTTATGACCATTTTGTAATTTGTAGCTTACTTACAGGCTACAAAACTGATGTTGAATGAAAAGAGTGGAAGCAAGCCACTCATAATTGATCCCGGCTGAGTTTCCAATGATACAAGGTCAAGCTAATGACCATAAATTAGCATGTTTAGGTTAGATTTAAATTGTTATGCAATTAAAGTTGTTTCATTTCCATAAATAAATATCAATGGTTTGGAATGTGTTTCCCTACTAATTCTCTTACTCTCACTTAATCAATTATAAGATAGGAAAGTTAGCTCGGCATCAAGCACATTTGGTCTCCGCCTCCGACACATCACCTCAGCCACCATGATGGTTTCGTGTTCTTTTCATTTTTTTGTATTTTGTTCTTTTTCCTTCTGTATATTTTCTCATTCCCCCCTTATGTGCTTGTTTGTCTCCTTCTCACATTGAGGACAATGTGTTGTTCAAGTGTGGGGAGGGTTGTGTGTTTTTACCTTGAGTGTGAATTTTGTATATTATATGATAGTTTGTTTAGGTTGCATGATATGAATTGGGTGAATGTGTCAATGGCTAAGGCTTAATGGAATAGATTTAACCTTAAACATAGTCTTTTAGGTTGCGATGATTTATTAGCTTTTGAAATTAGTGACCTAAGTTACTTAGGGCTAAATATGTTGGTTAATTAGGATACGATGTTAGTCAATTCACCCTAAGAATTTGCCATACTCATTTATATTTTTAGACTAATCAAATAAGTGGCATTATTAGTACATTGTCATGAGAATGATTAGCTAAAGCAATAAGGTAGGCAAAATTTTGTGTTGAAAAAAAAGGGTTGTATAATTTTAACTAAAATAACTGTTCCGTTGGCCTTCAGGTTATGAATAGAGTTAATGGCCAGTTGAGAATGTGATGTAGCTGAGTAATCGAATCAACACTCATCATAAATGTGTGCCTTTGTGTAAAAAGGCTATAATGACATTCCAACCAAACAGCTTAATAACGACAAGACTTAGTTGAGTTACTGGATCAACATTCATCACAAAATTTTGCCTCCGCGTAAAAAAACTAAGTTCATGTCCTTAAAGAAAAATTAACAAAAAAGAATGTTTTCAAATAAAAACCTACCAAACTTGTTAGTAGCTTGATTTTTCATGAAAATCTACTGAGGAATAGCTACAATTTTGTTTTGATTAAATAATTATCAATGTGTGTATGCAAATGATAGGGGTGAATAGACTCAACATTAAAATTTTGATTAGTTTGTATATTTGATCCAAGGGGCTTAGACGTAGATTTCGCTTGTTAATAAGTTAGAACGACTTGAAGGATTATGTTTATAGTTAAATTTGTTTAGCTAAGTTGAATTCATTGTCTCATTATTGTATATGTGTGTTTTGTGTTTTCTTGATTTGTTTAATCGTTTTTGATTACTTGAGGACAATCAAACGTTTAAGTGTGGGGATGTGATAAGCGTAAATTGCATTGTGTTTTAGAACATAGTTTGATATATGTTTAGTCGTTAATTCTATCATTTAGTATATGTTTAGGTTCGAATTGTGTTAGTTTGCTAATTATTTGTGTTTTAAGTGTTTTATGGGTTAGTACAAGCTTTTGAGCTTAAATATTATGTTTTTGAGGTATCTTGATGTGTTTGCTGGTATTTTAGGGTCAATATCAAAGAATGGAGGAGTTTCGGAGACATTCAGGTCAAAACAATGGCCCACGATCATGGTCTATATGCCACGATTGTGATAGAAGGCTTAGATGTAGACCACAATCGTGGCTTGCAGGGCCACGGTTGTGGCCTACTTTGAACTCTCAGATGCTCAAGGATGTCAAGTTTTAAGGGATTTTTTGACCTTTTAGACACCTGAAAAGCCCTAGGGCTACCAAAATATAAAAGGATATAAAAAAAAAAGAGAAAGAGGCAAAGAGAGGAGCTTTACATTCAGCCACTCTTGGAAATCGTAAAGAGGGAGAAAAAGAAGAGAGAGAGAAGAAGAAGAGGTAGAAGGAGTAAGAAGAAGTGGATCTCGACACCGCTGCTTCCCGAATCAGATGGTATCTTGACATTGCTATCTTTCCGATTTGTCCAACATAAGTTCCATTTTCTCTTCATTTCCTTTTTCATTTAAATGTATAAAGTTGAGATGGATTGTAGGGAAATGGATTTTGGGTTGTTCATAATGTTCTAAACTCTCCTTCAGGATTTTACTTTGAGTTAATGTTAATTTAGTTATTTTGTGTTTATTGATTTGGGTATTATGATTGATTAATGTATTTGCATGTTTCGGTAACAAATTGAGAGGGTGAGCCAGATAAAAATGAGTAGATCAAATTAATGAGAGTTAGGTGATCTAATTGACCACTTAATCAATCTAGTTGGTAATTTCATAGGGAGAGATCCAGTGCGAGACTTGATTGTTTATTAGAGAGCCTTAGAACTAATTAGAATTTTGGTTAATTTGTGAATTGAGAGATTGCAAGTTCCATAATTAGATTAGGGTTTACAATTTATGGTTTAATGATTATAACTCGAGAGAGAGTAATCAACCATATGACTATCTAAAATCGATATCCCGTAAATACATAAATAGTTAGATTAACATTAATGATAGGTAAAACCCACTCTCTCATAACTTGATTAACTCTCTTGATGGATTTTCATTATGACCTGTGTGACTGCTCAGTTTAATTCTATCTTGTTGAATTTTTCGCTTTACAATTCTTGAATTAATTTCCAATATTTACTTTCCGTGTTCACTTGTGCAGTGTTTATTTCTTTTTATTCTTTTCTCTGAGCCTTAGACGACTTAAGATTAAGCTAGTACTCTCCTTGTGGGATCGACCCTTCAATATTACAAAGTACGACCCATGCACTTGTAGATTATTGAGGATTTTATAAATTGTAAAAATTGGTCAACACGTATTAAGAGTTAACAACCCAATGAGTGTGCTAAATCAACAGTTAATGACACAAATCGATAGTTGCATAACTGAATGCAGTTGGTATGAATGATACCTACCGATTAACCTAAGGTGGCTTGTTGGGCAAACCTAAGATCATTCTTAGTGATGTTGGATATCAACTCAATAGGAAAACTATAAGTTTTCTCATATTTATAGTGAGGGCTATAAATTTTGATAAAATATTGGGACCTATAATGCATGCGATTAAAGTCCTTATCGATATGCATTTATGTACATTCTAATGCTCTCTCTCATTCTTCTAGGTTATTGCATCGTCACGATGTCTTCATCTAGTGTGAACTTACGCTCTCCATTAGACTCCAACAAACTCATGGGACCAAACTTCTTAGATTGGCTACGAAATTTGAGAATTGTTCTCAAATATGAGAAATTAGGATATGTCCTAGAGGAGCAACTTCTCAATCCCCCTGCTGCTGATGCCTCTGATGAGGATCAGATAGCTTACAAGAAGCTACTAGATGATAATGAGCTGGCTAACTGTATTATGCTGGCCTTTATTATGCTGGCCTTTATGTCACCAGAATCGCAATAGTAGCATGAGGTTATAAATGCTCATATCATAGTCTACCATCTAAGGGAACTATTTGATGAGCAAGCTCGATCTGAAAGGTTCAAGACCTCGAGGTTGCTCGTGTTGGACCTTGAATTTTTTTAGAAATTAGCATTATTAAATGAGAAATTGATGGCGTTTAATCATGAATTTTGACTATGAAATGTATGGAGTTGATTGATGCATATTTCATTTCATATGGTTGCATGGATTAAATAGAAGTGTTACAATTGAGTTAAGGATATAAAAGGCATTAGTTAAATGTGAAGGGTAAGATTGGAAAGGTTGAAGTTGTCTTAAAAATTTATAAGAGAGTCATGTATGAAGGTTGCGTGAGTAAAGTGGGCGAAAATAAAATAAAATAAGAAGGAAAGTGAGAGACATGTTCGTATAAGAAAGAAAGATAGAGAGAAATCATAAAAGAACCTAGAAGAAACTAGAGAGAGAAGAAGATGAGAGTCGTGTAAAAATAAGAGAAAGTGAGAGACGTGTTTGAGAGGTTAAGGAGAGAGGAGAGTCTTGTATAGTGAGAAAGAAAGAAAGAGAAGCAGAAACTGAAACAGAAAAGGAGAAGAAGGAAAGAAAAAGAAAGGAGAAAGAAGAAGAAGGAAAAGTTTAAGTGAGTTTTTAGGTATTCTTTGTCTATTTTTTTGTTTTGATAGATGAAGGAAGTAGAGAAAGTATTTTTATATGATGAAAATGAAGATAGAGAGAGAAGAAGAACAAGAGCTTTATATTCTTGGATTTTTTTATGACTTTTAGTTAGATATTAGTTCCTCTAGTTAGATAAATCAAGAAATAAATTAGGTCTAAGCTCATTTTTTGGATAGTAGAGATTTATGGAAGTTTTAGTCATGTATGATGTTTAAATGAAAATATATATGTATGTTTGAAAGGAATCAAGCTAGTCGAAGTCAAGAGTAAGGAGAAGAGTAAGCTTGATCTTGAAAGTATCAAGTAAAATAGGTGGGTAATATGTTTATAGTTTTGTGATGATGAGCAAAAATATTTGTGTATATGAATGTTATATATGTTTGCTTTGACTCATTATGAATGTGGAAAAAATGTATAAATGTTTGTTTTGACTCATTGTGAATGTGGGAAAAATATTTCCTGAATTTATATCATGTTTGTTTGTTTAATTGTGTTACTTTATGCTAAGGTAAAATAGAAAATTTAGAAGCATGAAAAATATGATTTTGATATGTATGCATCTAAAATCTGTTTATGTGGGTAAGAGAGATACCATTTCATTCGTCACGTGCACGTCAATTTAAAGCCTTCTCTCGGCTGCCCGCTTGAGGCATATGAGCTCCAAAAAATGGAATCATTTCGTTCATGGTGTAAACTTCAGTTTCGCCATTTCGTTCTATGGGATTCTCTCGAGCCATTTTGTTTGTGCATTACATCCTGAATTGTTGGATATGAATGATATTTTGTGATGATTGAATGAAAAATATGTACTGAATTATGTGGTGATGTGTTCAGATATATATATATATATATATATAAGTCTTAAATTTTGAATGTATTATGTTAAGTTTAGTATGTGATATATAAATATATATATACTTGATTGTGTATGGTTCGTTATCGTTAGCTATAAACATATTAGCCACTAAACTTTCTAGCTCACCCCACTAGTTTTCCACTCCTCAGGTGAAGAAAAAGCAGATCAGCAATAAACTTTGCAAAACTTCTGCAGACTCTAAGGATTTTTATCATTTGTAACTTATCTAGGTAGTTCAAAAATTATTGGCATTTAGAAGCATGTTAAGTATAAACATTGATAATGGTGTGTTGCATTTTGCTACTGATGTGGTTTTTTTGGGATTTGTAACATGGGAGTGGTGCAAAAACTCTGTTAGTGAAAGTTGAGAGAAAAAGTTGCAGAGATTTTCATATGTATATGTGTAAAATGATTTGTTCTGTTAAATGTTAGTATGGCTATGAAGTTTTTGTTGCTTGATGGCTTTTGGGATGGACTTTCTTAAGTAAAATTGTTTATATAGAAGTTGTATGTATGAAATTGAAGTTGGATTTGGGGTCTTGTGGATATATATATATATAGATGTTGATAGCAGATGAATGTAAATAGTGATTAAGGGTTAAAATGTCGTTTGAAAACTTTGAGGAATAAACTGCATTGACCTAGGTAAAATTAGACAAAATTGTCTTCATAAAAGTTATAGATCTTTTTTTTAGCTTTCTAATGACATAAAATTTGTAATTTTTTGGATTTCAGGATTGAAAGTTATGGTAGTTTGAAGTGAGGGTGCCGTGTAAAGTCGCGATCGCGACGAGCTGAGATGTCTTGATTCTCACGGGCGTGAGAATTTTCTCTCACTCCCATGTGTTGTTTTTGACTCTCACGGGTGTAAGAATTTTCTCTCATGCCCGTGCTTTTTTTTTCATTATAGTCTCATTCTCATGCCCGTGCGTTGTTTTTGACTCTCACGGGTGTAAGAATTTTCTCTCAAACCCGTGCTTTTTTTTCATTGTAGTCTTACAGGTGTAAGACTTAAAACTCACACTCGTGACTTTTATGAGATTTCATTAATTTTTTTATAAATATGTTTATTATTGCTATCATAGCCTTGTGCTATTTATTCTTATTATTAGTTGGATGCTTAAAAAAAGTCCCACCATGAATTCATCAATTTTATTTTTCTGTAAATTATTTATTAAAATTTTATGTTCGAATCGAGACCCGGATCCAGTAGCTCGTCCACTTTAAGATGAATGAGGGATCATCTCCAGTGTAGTATGCGCTGAAGATGAATGAATACATTGAGAGGTTAGCCAGTTTGGGTTTCATAATGGATCATTAATTAAGTATAGACTTAATTCTGACTAGTTTGATAGATAGTTATTCACAGTTTGTGCTTAACTATTAGATGAACCAAATATCCACCTCGATACCTGAGCTGATTAATCTACTCAAAACAGTTGAACAAACTATCAGGAAGGACAGTAAGGCTATGATGCTAATGGACATTGCTTCTGGTTCTCACAAGAGGAACCAAAAGAAGAAGAAGAAGTCCAAGAAGCCAATAGGAGGTGTAGCCAAGAAGAAGGTAAAGGAGAATATGCTAAAGGAAATATGCTTCTATTACAACAAGGAAGGGCATTGGAAGAGGAACTGTAAATCGTATCTAGAGTTGCTGAAGCAGAAGAAGGCATTAGATGCTCCACCATCTACTTCAGGTATGTTATTTGTCATTGAGGTTAATACTATTTTTTATCATAATATTTGGGTATTAGATACCAGATGTGGCTCACAGATATGTGTTGATATGCAGGGCCTCAGGGATAGTAAACTGCTCAAGAAGGGAGAGATGAATTTACGTATAGGAAATGGAGTAAGAGTTGCTGCATTAGCCGTAGGAACCTATGTTTTGTATCTTCCTAGTGGGATATAGTTAATTGTGGATAATTGCTATCATGTATCCGCTATGACAAAGAACATTGTATCTGTTTCATGTCTTAGTAAAATGGGATTTCGTTTAACTTTTTCAAGAAATGGTTGTTCAATTGTGTTGAATGAAATGTTGTATGGAACTGCTATATTGTGCAATGGTAATTACATATTAGATATGTTGTAACACCCCATTACCATAGGGTACGCACCGGAACGCCCGTAGGTCATTCCGATACATATCCTATGATAAGGGAGC
>JANQAP020000224.1:534873-562767 GCA_026874005.2 Erythroxylum coriaceum | reverse complement strand
AAACAGAGTCCCTTCAAAAGTAGTTGATGTTACTCTATATGAGATATGAACTAACGAAAAACCCTATCTTTCTCATATGAAAGTTTGAGGTTGTCTGACTTACGTGAAACGGATTCAATCAGACAAGCTTGAAGTGAAATTTGATAAATTTCTATTTATAGGATATCCTAAGGAAACAATTGGATATCATTTTTATAATGCTTTAGAGCAAAAGGTGTTTGTCTCAAAACATGCTATCTTTTTAGAGAAAGAGTTTCTTCTAAGGGAAGACAGTGGGAGCAAAGTTGAACTTGTTGAAGTTCATGATGCTCAAACAAACGTAGATCAACTGCCTGAACCTGAGATTGTTGTTCATGGAGATGAGACAATAGCTAAACCTTTTGACACACAAAAAGTTCATAGTTTAAGTAGGATACGTAATGTTCTAGAGAGATATAGATTTCTTGTAAATGAACATAATGACATATTGTTTATAGAGGACGGTGAGCCTACAACCTATGAAGAGGCTCTGAAGAGTTCAGAATCTAGAAAATAGCTTCAAGCCATGAAGTCCGAAATGGATTCCATGTTTGAAAACCAAGTTTGGACTTTGGTTGACCCACACAAAGGGCTAAAATTCATAGAGATCAAGTGGATTTTTAAGAAGAAAATCGACATGGGTAGTAATGTGATTACCTATAAAGCGAGACTAGTCACTAAAGGTTATCGTCAAAGACAATACATTGACTATGATGAGACTTTTAGCCTCGTAACCAAGCTTAAATCCATTAGAATACTTCTAGACAATGATGCTCATTATGATTATGAGATATGGAAAATGGATGTGAAGACGACTTTCCTGAATGTAAACCTAGTTAAGGTTGTGTATATGATACAACCAGAGGGCTTCACATCCAAAGATGGCAAAAAGATATGCAAGCTTTAGAAATCCATTTATGGATTGAAGCAAGCTTTTAGGAGTTAGAACATCTAATTTGATGCGACAATCAAAGAGTTTGGTTTCTCACAAAATTTGGATGAACCTTATGTGTACAAGAAGGTTAGTGAGAGTGCTATCATATTCCTTGTGTTATATATGGATGACATATTACTAACAGGAAATGATGTCTCAAGTTTGCAATCTGTCAAATTTTGGTTGTCCTAAAATTTCTCCATGAAAGACTTTGAAGAAGCAACTTATATATTGGGAAAAAAGATCTATAGAAATAAATTAAAGAAGTTCCTAGATCTTTCACAGTCTACATATATAGATAAAGTGTTAAAGAGGTTTAGTATGGAGCAACCCAATACGCAATATGAGAGGACTTGCATGAGTTTGATCTCATATGCTTCGACAATAGGATCAATCATGTATGCTATGTTATGTAAAAGATCAGATATATCATATGCTTTAAGTGTTACGAGTAGATATCAATCGAATCCTGGTGAATGTAAATGGGTGGCTATCAAGAATATCCTAAAATATTTGAGAATGATGAAGGATGTATTCTTGGTATATGGAGATGGAGATCTCGTAGTGAGCGGGCATGCAAATGCCAGTTTTCAATCTAACCAAGATGACTCTAAATCCCAGTCAAGTTACATTTTAACACTAAATAGTGGAGCAGTCAGTTGGAAGAGTTCCAAACAAGAAAAGGTTGTAGATTCAACGACTGAGTAGAGTACATTACAACTGCAGAAGTGGCAAAAGAAGCTGCTTGGATCAAGAAGTTCGTTATGGAACTTGGAATGGTTCTGAGCACTATAGACCAGATACTGTTGTATTGAGACAATAATGGGGCTATTGCTCAAGCCAAGGAACCAAGGTCTCATCAGATGTCCAAGCACATACTTAGGAGATATCACCTGATCAGGGAGATCATTGATATAGGTGATGTGAAGATAGAGAGAGTGCCCACAGATCAGAATATCGCTAATCCTTTGACTAAGCCACTTCCTCAAATGAGATTTAATTCTAATGTACTCGCCTATGGTATTAGATACAAAGGCGATGGGCTTTAGTACAAGTGGGAGATTGTTAAAGTAGTGTTCTAAAGGCAATCACCTTTAGTACTTTTTTGCAAAATTTATTTTGATTAATAAAGTGAAAGGTAATTTTCATTAATTTCATGTTCATTTATCTATGAATTGATGTATGTCTTAATTCAAATTAATGAAGTCCATGATACAAAACATAGCATGAAGGAAATCATAATGAGATCATGATAATGAGATTCCTATCATGTGCAATTATGTTAGTATCTAAATTATCCTTAGACATAGGATTAATGAGACAGGACATTATTAATCCGGATAGACTAGCACATGTTATACTACTTGATTTGATCAAAAGTGGATCATATAAACTGTAAGCATGAGATGTTTAAAGTTAACATATAGATGCTTACTAAGAGTAGTAAGTACATCGGATGACCTACTATGAGATTATCATATGGATGATTTATCAAATGTTAGTGATTAATCTCATCATAGCAATGGTGCAAATATCCTTAGACTTGAGGTACTCAAGAATATCTTGGATAATGATCATGTGCTTTGATACCATTCCTTGTTGCCTCAAGATGAGGTCACTCATAGGGTGGTGATTGGGTATAGCTATTAGTATTCGAAGGTAATTGAGTATCCAATAAAGGATTCACCACTCCTGGTAGAAGGAGATGATACCTACGACCTCTTGTTGGGGTCATTACTTAGGAGTCTCTAACCAAAGCAGTAATGTGTCATGAAGAGAGTCTTCAATGACACATAAAGTAATGAAATCCCCAGGATAAGAACAAACATCACTTGGACTAAATGTGACATAGTCAGTTTAGTGGGAGTTGAAACATAACCCATACTTCAAACCAAGTTGGGTTTGATAATTGGACTTAATTGAGTTTAAGTGAGACTCTTCCAAGACAAATTTGATAAGTTTCAAATCCTACTTAAGATGAGATTTGATGATGGTTATCTTCTAAAAATCTAACTTGATATTTGGTAGGTTAAGATATGATTCTATCTTTGCTGATTTTTACGTCACTTATGTGGCTGGAATTTTTGGTGATTATGTGAAATACTTGCAGCTGATCACATGTCTAGTGTGGCTGGGATTTTTATTAATCATATGAAATCCTTACAGCTATGTTTTTCTCAAGTTGTTGATGATTAGATGGCCTTGTAGCTAAGATTTGTCTCTGGATTTATGTGTAACTTAGCTGGACCACCAATTTTGTCTATGTGAGTGATTATTGCTGCTACATTTTGTGTGTGAGTCTTGCATCACTTTAGTGAGCAAAATAATAGTTGATGGCCTGCATTCTTTCCTATTGTTGAACGACAATTGAGGGTGGTCTTGGGTAATTTTGTGGCTATCATTTTCTAGTGTTTGTGTTCGAAAATTTTAGAAGTTTTTTGTGACTTTGTAGCTACTGTCTTTGGTTTTGTGTAAAAAACTTCAGCAATTGTCGTAGTTGTTGCATCTCTATTGGGTTAATGTTTCGGTGAGTAAACGTTTGTTGATTTAAGACATTTTGTCCTGCTATGCGTGGGATGATTTAGTGACTATATCGAAGGTTCACAATAGATTTCTTAGTTGACAACTTTCCATTTTTTTCCTTAATGAAGCGACATATTTAGGAGAGTTGCTTTTTATCTCAAGTGTTGTCTTTGTTTATGTTAGTTATTGTTCATTCACTTGAGTTGTTTATTTCGTATCATTATCATTAAACATTGTTGAAAAAATCCTCTGTTGAGGTTAGTACGAGGCAGTCATACTATTGGGTGTGATTTACTTTCACAGGTAGTGAGGACGAGGGATAGTGTCAAGAGTAGGGTGAGTTAGCTTTGTAATGCCTTGAGTAAAACTATTGTTATTTCACAGGTGAAAGTAATTAAGCTGGGAAAGGCCCCCGTAGATATAGCAAGGTGTGCTAAATTGCGTTACCAAATTTTGATATTGATTTATATTTGTGTGTTTAATTTTTCTGGTTTCAGATTGGTGCTAGAAACGATTACAGTCAAATCAGAAATTTTACGAAACTACTAAATCCTTTGAAAATTTTCAATTGGTATCAGAGATGATCACCGAATCAATATTTGGTACGACAAGTTGGTGCTGATTCATATTTCACAAGTATGGCTATAAGAGAAAGGGCATCAATCATTAGGACACCGTTGTTAGATGATTCAAATTATCCTACGTGGAAATCATGAATGAGAGTATTCATTTAGGCACAAGGATCAAAAGCATAGAACTCGGTTTTAAATAGCTGGACACATCCAGTGACAACTGATGAAAAGGGAGAAGTAGTGCTTAAAGATGCATCCAAGTGGACAGGGCCTAAAGAAGAGAGAGCGTTTAGAAACTCTCAAGCCTTGCATGCCATCTTCAATGTAGTTGATGAAGTTTGATTTTCCAGGATATTAGCCTGTGAATTAAGGAAAGAAGAGTGGGACACTTTGCAAACTATACATGAGGGATCAAAATCTGTGATAGCTTCGAAACTTCAGATGTTGGTTATGAGATTTAAAGAGTTGAAGACAGATGAGTGTGAAACCATTTGAGATTTTCACGAGAGACTGCGTAACATAGCAAACCAAGCACATCAACTCGAGAAGAAGTAATCTAACCTGAAACTGATTAAGAAGACATTGAGATTGTTTCCTCTCAGGTTTATACCAAAAATTGCAGCCATCGAAGAAGCCCATGATATCACTGAATTGTCTTTGGATAAGGTAATTGAGATTCTTACTAACTTTGAGATGAATTTGTTGAGGGATAATCGAGAGAAGAACAAAGGATTGGCATTGCAAGCCGAGATTGGTAAAGTCGTGAATGACTTAGGAGAAGAATCTGATGAGAATGATGATATGTAGTTATTAACAAGAAATTTCAACAAGTGGCTAAAGAAAGTGAAGAAGGATAGATCTAATTTTAGGTAGAACGGTAGGAGTTCATCGAACAACAATTTTAAACAACAAGCTAAAACTTAAAAGGATGAAAGAAAAATGAAGAAAATTCAATGTCATGAATGTCAAGACTTCGAACATGTGCAAGCAGAATGTGCTAATACTTTGAAGAAGAGAAAAGGGAAGTCCTATACTGGCATCTGGAGTGAGAATGAATCTGAAAGTGAGTACAGTAGTAAAGAGGAATTTGTGAGTAAAACTGCGTTAGTTGATTTATATAATAAAAGTCCAGTTGCTTACTTAATAGTAACCAAGAAGGAAGAAAATGATGATGAAATCGTGGATAAATCAGTCCAAAATTTTGAGAAAAACGCGGATGAATCAGTCCATAGTTCCTATTCAGGTTATGACAGTGATACAAGAGGGAGGATATTTGCAAAGTTTATGAGTTAATGTATGCTAAATGGCTCCAAACATGTAAGAAAAATGAGAAGTTGAAGGAGGAAAACTTTACCATGAAGAACATCATTCAAGACCTTGAGAAGAAGTTGTATTTATAATAGATGAGCTAAATGAAACAAAGTTAAAGCTAGTCAGTACAGAAAAAAGGATAAGAATGTTAAATGGAGGGATCGAAAAGTTAGAAAAGTTGTTAGAAATTGGTAAAATTAAATGAGACATTCAAGGCATTAGTTATAAAGGTGAATGTTCTAAGTCAAATCAAGAGAAAAATGGTGTGGCCAGATCTGTCCAAGGAGAAACTATAAGGAGGAAATGAAAGTTTATACCTACATGTCACTTTTGTGGGGTTATCGGGCATATAAGGCAAAAATGCTATAATTTATTACAAATGATATTTCAAAGGGCTCAAAACTAAAAATCTATACACTCATCGTTAAATTTCCAGCAGTAGTAGCCTATAGTACTGAAGCATACTTGGGTTAGAAAGGGTCAATTACAAGCACAAAGACGTAATGAAGGGAAAATAACAAATTGTCCAGATTCAAAGTTAGTTGTTGTTGTTAAAGAAATTGTTCAAATAGAGGTGATGACAAAGTTAATGTGACGAGGAATAAGCCCATGTTTGAATGTCTTTAAGAAGCACAAGGACTGTGTGCTTTACATTTTTGAAGTATAGTTTGATGTTATTTCTTAAAAAAAAGGTTCGAACGAGTTAACATCTGGACTTTTTGAGTTTTTATTTATTGGCTTTCAAAGGTTCAGTTGATTGGTGTGCGTCTGACTTTTACTTACTTGTTGAATAGTATAGTTTATGTGAACATGAGGCTCTGCTTGATGATTTGAGAATTCTGCTTTGGATTTTGATTTACAAAGTTATGTCAAAAAAATATTGGTGTTTGGTTGGAGACCTATAGGAAGACTCGAGTTTTCTATGACTTGGATCTTTTAAGTTTCATTATAGTTTCTCTCTATATCGTGGGCTATACAAGTTTGGGCAATATGCTTTCACATGGTTTATGTGAGGAGGAGATTGATTAAGTTTGATTATGATTTGTTGAATGCATTTTTAGGGTTCTGAATTTAATCAATCGTATACAGATGGCTTTTATGTAAGTAATGATGCTTTGACTGGTGGTAAATTATCATCTTGACGTGCTTATGATTCTTCATTGATTCTTATGTTTCTTTATTCACTGAGATTGATCACATTGAAGGCATTCTTCGTTTTAACATTGTTTGTTCCCAAAGGGAAGATATCAAATTGTTTTTGGTGATTGTTCCATTCAAGGGGAGAGTTCAAGGCATATGCGTGACTATTCGTCTTGGTTTTTGCCATCTTTTTGTCCTAAGGGGGAGAATGAATCTTATTGATTGATTAAGGGGGACTTCTTTTGTGAGTTCTCATGTGGTTTGTGACTTTGATGTTATATGTCTAATTTTCTCCTTTAGGGGGAGATTCTCATATGTGATAAATAATACCAAAAAGAGGGAGATTGTTAAGATATAAATTACAATATTTTAATTATTTAATTTTGGACATTATTTGACAATTGGACTTAATTGAGTTTAAGTGGGACTCTTCCAAAATAAGTTTGATAAGTTTCAAATCCTACTTAATATGGGATTTGATAATGGTTATCTTCTGAAAATCTAACTTGATATTTAGAGGGTTAAGATATGATTCTATCTTTGCTGATTTTTATGTGACTTGTATGACTGTAATTTTTGGTGATTATGTGAAATCCTTGTAGCTGATCATGTGTCTAGTGTGGTTGGGATTTTTCTCAAGTTGTCGATGATTGGATGGCCTTATAGCTAAGATTTGTCTATGGATTTATGTGTGACTTGGTTGGACCATCGGTTTTGTCTATATGAGTGATTATTGCTACTACATTTTGTGTTTGGGTCTTACGTGACTTAGTAAACAGAATGATCATTGATGACCTGCATTCTTTCCTATTGTTGAACAACAACTGAGGGTGGTCTTGGGTAATTTTATGGCTGTCATTTTTGGTGTTGGTGTGCGAAGAATTCTAGAAGTTTTTCGTGACTTAGTAGATGTTGTCTTTATTGTTGGTTTTGTGCAAAAAACTTCAGCAGTTGTCGTGGTTGTTGCAGCTCTATTAGGTTAACATTTCGATGATGAAACGTTTGTTGATTTGAGATGTTTTGTGGCTGCTGTGCGTGGGATATTTCAGTGACTATATCGAAGGTTCTCAGAAAATTTCTTGGTTGACAACTTCTCGTTCTTTTGTTGATGAAGCGACATATTTTGGAGAGTTGTTTTTTATCTCAAGTGTTGTCTTTGTTTCTATTAGTTATTATTCAATCATTTGAGTTTTTTTATTTCATATCATTATTATTAAGCATTGTTGAGAAAGTCCTCTGTTGAGGCTAGTACGAGGTGGTCGTACTATTGAGGACGAGGGATAGTGTCCAGGGTAGGGTGAGTCGACTCTGTAATGCCTTGAGTAAAACTATTATTGTATCACAGGTGAAAGTTATTAAGTTGGGTGAAGGCCCCGCAGACATAGGTATGGTATGCCAAACTGCGTTAATTTCGATGTTGATTTATATTTGTGTGTTTAATTTTTCTGGTTTCAGATTGGTACTAGAAATGACTGCAGTCAAATCAGAAATTTTGCGAAACTACTAAATCCTTTAGAAATTTTCTTAAACCAATAAAACTTCTCATTAATTTGTGAATATATAAATTCATAGAAATACACAAATGAATCTATAGTGTAAAGATTTATTCATAAGTGAATTGTAGGAACTAATTACAACCCTAAAAAAATATTTATGATAAAATTAATGAAAAATAGACCTCGAAATGTATAGATATGTTTAAATTATTAAAGGGTTGACAAATCATATAGTTTTTTCTCTCATAATTTCAAATTTTAGCTAATATTAAAGTGAAAATTCCAATAAGAATATGAACATATTCATTTGGTATTATTGATAGAATTTCAGTGGGTTAATCAATAATATGATCCATTCCAGCATATTGAGGAAAAAGTTTAATAGGAAAAGAATCCTTCGATTTTGAGGTAGCATTTAAGTTAATGGAGTTCGAATTAGTCTAAAATTTTTAAATAAAATTTAAATTTAATTTAAATCGATCTAATTTTGAATTTTTAGATTTTTTTCATAAACTTAAAATTTTAAATTTAAGCTTGAATTTTAATTAATGTTATATTTTATCTATTAATATTAAAAATTTAAGTTTAAATTTCAATTAATGTATACTTTATCTGTTAACATAGCTCTAAACATGGTGGAATCAATTCTCTATAGTACATGACGGCTCTTACTATTTTATGAGTGTAAGGGATAAAAAGGAGCTTGGTGAGTCTTGAAATGCCATTGATATAATATACTTTGACTTGAATTTCATTGATTTAGTTGTACCGATGTTAAAAAACTGAACCAATTTGATCAATCATTAAAATCTTGAACAAGTTAGAGGTTGTTTGGTTCCACTTCTATTTTTCTGTTGTGGTTTTTAGTTTTAGTTTTTATTTTTTAGTTTTTGTTTTCTTATTTAAAAAACAAAAACCTGTTTGGTTAAGATTTCTAATATAAAAACTAAAAACAAAAACCTGTTTGGTAGAGATTTGAAATAAAAAACTGAAAACAAAAACATGTTTGATTTTATTATCCTTTTTCTATTTTTAATTATACTTTTATGTTAATTATTTTTAATATAATATATTATGTTTAAAATTAATTAGAAATAAAAATATGTGCATATTTATATATTCAAAAAATTTGCACATTAATTATATATAATAAAATTAAAACTTTATGACAGACATACTTTGAAATTTTGGATCATTATCACTTAGCCTATCAAATACACGTTCTCTTTTTGATTAAATGCATCTATTGGATTGAAATAAAGATTGCTTGTATAGAATTTCATATAAAGTGATGATGTGTCTTACTTCCTCCTCTTTAACACACTTAACTCCCAATTACTCAAACAAAGTATAGTTTAATTTAGAAGTAGGGAGAATTGGATTTAAGAGTTTGGCAACCCAAGATTCATACTTGTCATTTAGGTCCTTGGGAAACAAAAGGGGAAAAAAAAGAGGAAAGAAAGTGAATTTGGGTTTAGGCTTTTCAAGAGTGGACAAAACATATGCCTTGCAAGCTCAAACTAGAGCTTTGTTTCCATCAACATGAAATCCTTGCTACATAACATTTACAACCAAAATTCAAGAGAAGCATACCTACCATGACTAAATGTTGACGCATGAGACTAACAGTAAGATTTAAATACACACACACACACACACACACACACACACACACACACATATATATAAAGAGAGAGAGAGAGAGAGGTTGATTGATCGCTTGTTGAGCTAAAAGATACTGATCAGCCTAACCAAGTCTAACAATTCTCCCCATCCGAAGAATAGGGCTGTTTCTTCCATCTGCTGTTACACGATTTGAGACGTAACTTGACAACTTCGTTGCACCTCAATCATCGAAGAACTAGGTTCTACAGCCTCATTTTAACTGAAACTAGACAACCTCTCAATTATAGGTCTATGTAAGACATAAAAGTTCAAGTAATGTTAGATGTTGTATGAAGGTCAGCTGAACATTCGGAATGCTAAATTTGATAATTGAATATGAAAAGTGTTGCAGAAAAGACAACAAAAATGAGCCTTGCATATAGCTCAATCACTCCAACATGAATTCAATTCTTTTTGTTTCTTTTTTTTGGCAATAGGGGAAAGAAAGGGATTTCATTTAGGTTGTTTGCAAATATTGCCTGTCATATACAAAAGTCTCATTGCAAAGCAAAATGAGCATCAAATGAAAAAAACAATTGGTTTAACCTAGAATCTTCCCTGACCCACTACTTACTTTCTATTCTATTTTTCTATTGGCCACCTACACTTGTCCATTGATCACGTGAAAGAGAAAATCATTGAGAATACTAGCAATAGCATCATGTTTGCACTGCAGACAAATATGTTAACTACAAATTGTCCCTTGCTTCTCAGGTTCAAAATGTTACTTTCTCTAGCGTATAGCAAAATCTTGATTTCATCCAACCAATACTTTCTATTTCAGAAAACCTTTGGCTAAAACAAATCCCTTCTCTGTAATGTATTTTTAGTTTTCAAGGTAGAGAGATGCAAGTATTTGGTGATAATGCATCTCCTTTTAACATTGAGTGATCCTCATCAACGAACTGGATACGCTATAGCACCCTTGTTGTAACAAGTTGGCTTAAAACAATTCTCCATACATCAAGCTTTCAAGATGAACCCTAGCGATTCAAAATTTAAGTTTGTATTTTAGTAAAATTTTTGGTATCAGTCTATACAACCAAACTTGTTCCACCTAAAACGTGGTCTTAAAGAACTTTAACTGATATAACTTAACCCAAGCAGAATGAAATTTTATTCACTTTTGCATAAGGAAATTCCATCTTTTCCCCTGACAAAAATTTGGATTAACTTGAAAATGAAATCCTGAAGATGCAGTGATATGGGTCTTACTGTATTTGGGCAAACCGAGACTGGGGATCGATAGCCCAAAAAAAAGCAATGTATATCTCACCACCTCCTAAGTCTTTTCTGTTTTCAAATTCACTATTAGGTTTGTAGAAAACCATTTCAACAGTCACTCTAATTAGTGAGTTCGCATGTTCTGAAGCAAGAATAAAAAAAAACAGATGAGAGGGAAGAAAGGAGTTTGGGACAACAAAATATATGTAATGAGTAGTATGTTTCATGATGGGTTTGCCAAAGACAGAAACAGGAATCAATTGATTTTCTATCCAAGAAAATGCGTTGCAAAAATATAGAGAAATGTTATTTTCTTGTTTTCGTAAAACTTTTGTGGGTTTTTAATTTTCAAAAACAAGAAATCGCAACAAACGTAGACAAACATGTTTTACTGACTTGTTTCATTTTTTACGAAAACGACAACAGAAAATAGGAAAAAAAAACATCCTCTTAATTTTTTAGTTTAGTTTTCAACTTTTTAATTGAATTTACTTTAATAACTCTTATTGTTAAAAATTGATCAATTTAGTAATTAATTACTCGATTTTCATAAACTAATCGATTTTTTACAAACTAAAATAAATCAATTAATTTTATTTAATGGTTTTCTTTTTTAATTAAAATTTAAATTTTTCGACGAGTGATGACAATTTTCTTCAACTATATTTCAAATTATTCAATTTTATTAAATCTTTAACTAATTTTATGACAGTCTAATTGAACCTTTTAAATTTTAAATATGTTGTCATATCAGTTTAACTTCTTATATCTACTCCTTATTTACCTTAAAGGATAATCCCCTTAAATCAAGAATATTTATTTTTTGATAGATTCATAATTTTGATTGCATTTTTTAAAATAATGACAAAGTTCGCAATCACTACTATGTAATTGATTTAGCCCAATACATTATGGGCTCAATGTTAGGCCCTTAGAGTAGGGGCAAGATGGTCAATGTAACATTTTTGGATCATAAACCCCAAATTCCACTAAAAAGAAATCAGCAGGAACCGGCAGGGTTTTTCGCTTTGTCCCTGGAGCCAACCCTCTGAGCACGTAAGAAAGTCGAAATCATTTTTCCGTTTTTCCATACTTTCCCTCGTTTTCTTGTCAGCCAAACGGTGTTAACAGTCCTATCTTTTCTGTTTCTTGAGATGAATTTTAGGTTCTGTTTTAAAGGAGAAATGCACTCTCTGTGCGGGAGCTTAATTAGGAGACGAATCCTGAATAGTTCTAGTATTGCCCATTTGAAATGTAGTACAGGGTATTTAGCTGGTGGTGGTGGAAATAATGTTCATGAATTGGCTGTTTTAAAGTCCGATCCTTCAGTTCCACATACAATTTCGGCTTCAGAGAATCGATTTTTACGGTCATTTCACCAGTTCGCTTCTCACCCTACGGTACATTTTGAATGCGCACCTTTCTCTATTTCCCAACTCGTGCTTCATTATTTTGATGGGATAATTTTTTAGTTCTTTATCGATTGGGATACAGCTTAGGTTTAACTTTAGTTTGATTGGTTCTATTTGAATGATCAGTTGGCAATTTTATTCGTATGTGTTGCTGGGATATTAGTGAAGATACCAACTTTGTGAAATTTTCTTTTGAATGGAAATTGTGGTTATAGAATAAGTTTAATGTTTTGCTTGTGGGGATTGCTTGTGAAACGATCAGCCATTTAACTACTGGGTGTTTAGAAAGTTTCTTTATCAGGAGCTTAATAGATTTGAAAATCTTTTGGCAGTCGAAGTTGTATCATCAAACAGACATGTTCCCGTTTTCTGTTAGTAATAGTAGAATTCCTAGCCTTGATCCATCATACTGGGCAGCACTCAGGCCTCATTGCCCAATTAGGAGCATAGCTACTGAGGGAAATTCAGTGGAATCAGCTTTGCAAGATTGTTCGGCACCCATGACTGAAGTTGCTCCTCGAATCAAATTTAAGAGACTTGATAAAACTGCCAAGCACATAATGCAGGCATGTGTATTCATCTCCTTATATTTGTAATTTAGGATAGCATAACTGTGACGATTTCATTCTTCACTACAATTAGCACCTTTACTTTTACCGACAGATTCTGGATAAGGAAGCAGTGGAGGAAGTAAGATCACACAGGGAGGTTCCTGATATAAAGCCTGGTTATATTGTAGAACTCAAAGTGGTATGACAAGTTATTTCTTGATTCAGTCTTCCAGATGTGTGACAAGAAAGTATTGAAAGTTATTTTGTCCTAATGCTTTCCTCCTTTTTATGGTGTGCAGGAAGTACCTGAGAATAAGAGACGCGTTTCTATTGTGCGAGGTATTGTTATAGCAAGACGTAATGCTGGCCTAAATACTACATTTAGATTGAGGAGGATAGTGGAAAAGGGAATTGGTGTTGAATCTCTATATCCACTGTAAGCCTCAACAGCCTTGTTCATTTTGATCTAGTTGTAGTTCTATTGGTATGAATTACCTATGTGGTGCTGCCTATCACTGAATTCTATCATACAGAAATTCACTCTGTATCTTGCTGTTTTCTTCTCGTGAGTGGCTTGGAAGAGCATGTGATTTGATAATCTATGCTCGACTTAATAAATCAGCTTCTCTTCTGTTCTGAATCATTGATTGGATCTTGCAAGAAAAATCACAATAAATATATGCTCCACTTAATAAATCAGCTTCCTTTCTGTTCTGAATCGTTGAATGGGTCATGCAAGAAAAACAACATATTGTGCTTTATGAATTCATGACTGGTTAAAGGGTCTTTCCTAGTTCTAGATCTGTAATTGTATTGGGTTAGACCAATATTTTCAGCGTGAACTTGGTAGATCGCTAGGAGACTGAATTCAACACTCACTGATCTTACATGAAAACTACATCTTTGTCAATGACAAAAATCAAAATCAAGGAGAAGGTAACACTTGGCAGAAAAGAAAAGTGAATAAATAAAGAGAAGTTTCTATGCTTTTAACTTTTCTGTTTCTCATTTTTTTGAAGTTTGGAATTGAACTATCGGTATGTGCATAGTATCAGTTAACTAAATTTCACAGTTACAGAAACACTCTAATCGGAGAGTGCTAACTTACACACTAATTTAGAGGGTTGGGAGTTGGAACTTGGAATACTGGCACAGCAACATTATCTCGTATTGGGTATCCATTATCTGCTATAAGAGTTTGTAGTAATTTGACCCTGGTGCTTACTCTGTTTCCTATTTGGACATCAAATTAACCCTTTGTTATTGATATTTAGGACATTATCCAGACTAAAGTTTCTTGCAGTTGGGATTATGAATAATTTTTGTTTACAGTTTGTTACCAGAAAGGATTGTCCTTGTCCTTGTTTCTTTTCTATTTGCTTTTAATTTCTTCATGGTACCCTAAGAGTAGTTTGTGAAAACAGGTACTCACCTAACATAAAGGAGATAAAAGTGCTGGACAAGAAGAAGGTGAGAAGGGCCAAGCTTTACTATCTTAGGGAAAAGATGAATGCGCTGAAGAAAAGTTGAGGATAAGCAAGAAACATCCACAGAGACGAACTGTTCGTGCCATTATGGAAGTAGTTGGGCCATGTCATTTACTGAGAAAAATTTCTTAAATCCAGGAAAAAAAATTTGAACGATAAGCAGAACACATTTGTGGATCAAATTTTCGTTTCAATATAAAGATGGTTGGGCCAGATAAATTGGTGAGAGCAATTTCAAATTATAGTTGTATGTTTCTTTTTATCTCAATATCTTTGAGATATAATCATGGATTCTTAGATTATAAGATGTATGCACACTGGTGCTTCCCTTTTTGGCATTCACAGCCTGTCTCCAATCACTCTTAGATTTGTCAGTAGACATTGCAGCACAACCATCATGAGGAATTGTACAAGTACATATTTGGCTCCCGGTCTATCCATTATGTTCCCTACAACATTGCTTTTTTTATGTCATAGTGCATCACAGCTTATCATATCCTTTATGCACACTGGGCACAGTATGTTGGATACTGCACTAGATGGGTGCATAAGTACTAATTCACATTCATGGAGTTGCAGAACCAATGGGTTTGGCAAAATTTTCTTAATCTATGTTGCGGAGACTGAAATGCCTGCTGTAGACTCTTGAGGTGTTCATTATAAGGGAATTCACTAGCAGTTTCCTCCAATCATTACAGATAACCATCTCTGAAGAAAATTCTGCCTGTTGAGATTATTCTATTGCTCTTTGGAGTCAACCATATTCTTTACTAAAGTTCCGGATCTTGGAGCTCCTGAGTAGAGCGTGGGAGGTACAGATCTAACATATCTATAGGGAAAGGAACTAAAGTGCAGATAGCCTGGCTAATACGGCCTTGCAAGCGAGTCCAGGAATGCATGTACTGTTAGATCCTTCACGTGAAATTGTGACGTTTGTCCATCAGGATATTCAAGGCATGGGTTATCGCCGGGCTTTACGATAGTGTAGTTTTTCTTTTTAGGAGGTTTTTTTTTCCATTGTATGCAAAAGAAAAAAAAAAGTTCCGGATCTTGTGGTTGGTTGATGATCTGGAAACCTATAAGGTGGCCAAAAGTCTCATAATTACATTGGAGAATACTTTAAAAACTTCTCATGTGAGCTGCTGCTTGCTAGGAACTTCTAGCTTTCATTCATATTCATTTTAGAATTAACAAACCTTCTCTATCCTTTCTTCTCTGTTATAAAAATCTCTTATGTAATGTAGCCACAGGCCACAGGGAAACAAAACCTTTTCCGGGTCACAGGGGGAACGTGGACATGTGATGTTAGCACTTAGTACGGTAAAAGCTTAAACTTTTAAGAGATCAGGACATATGGTTGCCTTTACTGCACAAGGAAACAACTGAAGACCCCGTTTAACCTTCTTGTTGTAGTTATTCCTTGTGTGTTTAATGGGGTTTAGATCACCTGTTTTTATTAATTTGTTCTTATCTTATTATATGAATATTCATTCATTTATTTTCTGTGGATCACATTTATTAGATGGATGGATGCTCATAAAATAGGGTAAGAATAGAGTAATAAGAACAGGTGATCTATTCTCTCTTTAATGACAATTTTATGACTTAGATTTTAAACAATGAGTAAAACTTTTCAAAATTGATCTGATCTAGTTATTTTGTGCTTACTTTATTTGATGAGTATTTATTCATCCAATATCTGGATAAATGAATGCTTATTCTAAAGTGATTTGAACCTCAAGGCGTTGATCATATTGTCACCAAATCAGCAGTCAAATCCTAATGGCTTTCAACTTTTGAACAGCAGTTATCATGGCCCTTTCATTTTGAACAGCAGCTAAATATGTCATTTTAGATTGATATTTCGAACTGCTGTAAAAACATATTTGATTTTACCATTTTAAAAATATTTTACTAACTATTAAAATTAAATTTAATGAAAAAATTTAAATATGTTTAACATTTAAAATTTTAAACAATATAATTAAGATACAAATTTCTTTTTATTTATTTATTTATCTCTTTTCTTAATTAATTATTAATTAATTAAAAAATGTTAGTATGTTACAGTGACTGAGGAGCCCAGAAGTAACAGTCAGCTCAGCTGATTCGGGTAAATCTCTATTTTGGCTTTTTCTCCTTTTATAATGTATATAAATATATTTCAAAGGTTTTCCTCTGCTGCTACGCTTACCTTCCACGTTTCAGCTTTTCTTCTTCTCTGTTTCGCAAACTCTCTGTTTCTCCTTCTCTCTCTCTCTCTCTCTATTTCTCTCAACTCGTCATTTTCACCTTTGTTTTCATTTTTCTTCGTTTGGGTTCTTCATCTATTTTCATGTTCCCTGTTCGTGGGTGGCTCTTACTTTTCAGGGTCAGGAATTGATATTGTTGGAATTCGATTCACAGGTCTACAGTTTGATCTCTTCATCTTGTATATTGAAAAAGAAGCTGCTTTTTTCTTCCTTCTTGGGTTTTGGATTTGTGCGTTCGGAGACCAGGATGCCGCAGGAATCGTCGTCCGATCAAGACCCGGACGATGCCGAGGTCGAGTTCGTCGAGATTGACCCCACTGGTCGCTATGGTCGGGTCTGTATTTTCTTACATTCCCCCCCTTCTTTCATTTTTAATGTTTTGCTATCTGTTTCTGTTTTCGCTTTAGTTTGATTAAATATTAGGTTGGCCCTTGTGAGAAATTAGCTTAACTTTGTTGCTTAACCTTGTCCGCCCCTCTGTTGTGTTTGTTTGTTGCAGTACAAAGAGATTCTAGGGAAAGGTGCTTACAAGAAGGTGTATCCTTTTTCGCACGATTTTGAACAGTGTTATCAGCTTGCTGTTTTAGACAAAGACGTAACCTTTAATGTCAGTAATATTTGTTAATTGTGTGTATTGCTCGTGTTTATCCTTTATTTTTTTTGGAAAACTTAGATATAGGGCATTTGATGAATTGGAAGGAATAGAAGTAGCTTGGAATCAAGTTCAGGTTGCAGATCTACTGCGTAATTCCGTGGATTTGGAGCGTCTGTATTCAGAAGTCCATTTGCTCAAGACTTTGAAACACAAAAATATCATCAAGTTCTACAATTCGTGGGTCGACACCAAAAATGAGAAAATCAATTTCATCACTGAGATTTTCACTTCTGGGACCTTGCGGCAGTATGCTCTTGACCATTACACCTTATTTTTTTCTCAACGCAAACTTGGTTTGTGCTTTCCTCATTAAACAACTTTTGGAATCATGATGTAGGTACCGGAAGAAACATAAGCATGTTGATTTGAGAGCATTGAAGAAATGGTCCAGGCAGATCCTAGAAGGCCTTCTATATCTTCACAGTCACGATCCTCCAGTCATTCATAGGGATTTGAAATGTGATAACATCTTTGTTAACGGGAACCAAGGTGAAGTGAAAATTGGTGACTTAGGTTTGGCTGCAATTCTTCAGCAAGCTCGTGCAGCTCATAGCGTCATTGGTGAGGAGCATGCTATGAAAATTTGAGTAATTTTAGGAAATTATAAGCTTATAGAGGCTTTTTTTTCTGATTTATTAAACTTATTGCCAATGTCAACATAGGAACCCCGGAGTTCATGGCACCAGAGCTTTATGAAGAGGAATACAATGAGCTGGTTGACATTTATGCCTTTGGTATGTGCTTGCTAGAGCTGGTAACTTTCGAGTACCCGTATGTTGAATGTACCAATGCTGCTCAAATATACAAGAAGGTGTCATCTGTAAGACTTCAACTTCATCCATCCTCCGTAATTAGATCCATACATGGGCAAATTATGTATGTATTACAGTGCCCATATTTCTTGCTTCGCTATATCATCAATATCATTATTATGTTCTTCCCATTTTCAAGAAAATTATTGGGGGGGTGGTTAATTTCCACCTATTACTGAATATTTAATTCGTTAAGCGTTGAATTGTGCCTAATCTTGATCCACTTGTGTATGGTGTTATACATTATCAAATGTCTTGGACCCTATGCCGTCCTGACTGACTTTGATGTCTAAGAGACTTTCTTCTCTTCATATTGATACGGAAACTAGTTCAATTGGTGGCCAAAGAACATATGGGTATGTGATATTTTATTATTTCAAGTGAAAGTGATGATTCATAAATTTTATTATCGCCCATGCAACAGACCATGTTGGTTGGTTGAACTCCATAGTAGCTAAAAATTCTTTTAAACTTACCTGATAATGTGAATCTGCTTTTAATGAATTGAAGTGTAGCTAGGCCACTAGGAAACATTAAATATTACCCTCTTGACACTTCTTTCTGAATTTTAATCATTCAAAAGAAGGAATGCATCCTTTCCTACTGAGTTATTTGACGAAGATGTAAACTTGGGTGTTAACAGAGGGAAATTTGTGTGCATCTGGGAATTTTTTTTGACAAGAATATTTTTACCTGAGTGTTTTACAGTGTTTCCAGTCATGTCACAAGATTTTTAAAAGTTATTCACTTCCTTTTGACCCAATGCACGAATTCCTTTATCATTTATGACTACCTATAATGCATCCAGTGTTTGTTCATGCATCTTTTTATTTCCCAAATGGAACAGTTTGAGAAGATTCAATTGTCTTCAGTATGACTTTTGTTCAAAATGTTATAGTCTCTGGTAAATGGGGGTGAAAGGGGCTGATGGAGGAAGAAGAATAACAGGGAATTTGTATAAAGCCAAGGATACCTTAGCAATGGTAACCCTAGATTCTCAGCACATATGGGGCAATTTTATTCCCATGGAGATCATTTGAGTATTCAATAATACATATTCCTAATTGAATTGATCGTCAATATTAAACTAAAAATTTCTTTAAAGAAAATACCATGACTACATGGTAGAAAATATGTTGTTAGATCAGAGAGAAGTTTGGAAATCATTTTAGTTTGTATTAGAAAATGTAAAACAAAGAACATAACAAAATAATGTGAGGCCCAAAAAGCCAAGTCTTTTTATGATCCCCTCCATAAGAAATTCCTTTTAGTTGCAATATAAATCTCAAGTACTTATCCTTTTACTTATTGTAAAGCAGCTATCAGCAGTCAGAACTTTCATGACCTTCATGACTGTGTGTTGTCATGTTGTCATTCTGAGTCTTTTTCTCTTGGTAGGGTATAAAACCAGCATCATTGGCAAAGGTGAAGGATCCCTCAGTTAAAGCATTTATTGAAAAATGTATTGCAAAAGTGTCTGAACGTCTGCCAGCAGAGGAACTTTTGATGGATCCCTTTCTTCGGCCTGATGAGGGAAATGAAATATTAGGCCGCTTATTGCAACCTATAAGGCCTCGTGCAGGTAAATTGAAAATATATGGTATTGTATAAGATTTTGAAGTTGTTCCTCGTGCAGGTAAATTGAAAATATATGGTATTGTATAAGATTTTGAAGTTGTTTTTGAAATTAAGATTTTGAAGTTGTTCTTTTCCATTTTTCTGAATATTGGAAAAAAATGTGATTAAAGAACAGTTGGAGGATAAAGGATGGAAAAGGAGTAAATTCTTTAATTTTGGGGATTTTTTAAGAAATCATGAAGAGAATATAATTAATGATATTATTGTGGAGAAACTCTATTAACTTTTTCTGCTGCTTTTCGTGAACGCCACGTTTTAGAGGGCAAGCTTTTTACTCTCAGTTATTCCCTTTTTGCTTACTTTACTTTTATCCAGAAATGAAATGTTGAAAAATTGCCTCTCATAGTTCTACACTAAAAAATATTGCAGAGACTAGTTCTGATCAAAACAAGGCTCATGCATCTGCCAATGATTCTGCACCTGAGACGAGTAGGGACTTCTCTGTGCAAGGTCAGAGGAAAGATGTTCACACAATATTTTTGAAACTGAGAATAGCTGATTCGGCAGGTTCTATCTCTTCCCCTCATTTTTGTTCATTAATTTTACTTTACTTGAAATGATCAACTGTTTCCAACTGCTAACTGAATTTATTGCGCATGCCCCTAGGTCATTTTCGGAACATTCACTTCCCATTTGACACTGAGGTGGATACAGCAACTGCTGTAGCTAGTGAAATGGTCGAGGAATTAGACCTGACAGATCAAGATGTTTCTGCAATTGCAGAAATGATTGAATCAGAAATCCGGTCCCTCATCCCAGATTGGATGCCTCCAAAAATATCACCAGATAATATAATTGGACAGTTTTCAAGCACAGAAACGCATGCTTCTGAAAGCAAGCATGACGCTTCACCTGTCGCTCGTTCACCTCTTGGTAATGATTCTACTCCTTCTGGTAGTCTTGCATTGGAACGACTGCCATCAGGTCGCAAGTACTGGTCTGATTTGCCTAAGTCTGCTGATGGAAGTTCTCCATGCAGACTTGGACAGTTGAACCTGTTTTTAAGTGATGCTTCTCCGTGTAGTCACATAGATAGCAATGGTCCACATGAAGATGATTCTCCTCAACAGCTGGAGGCTGATGATAGTAACACTGAATGGAAAGAAGTTGCTGGGTCTGAAGGTTCACAATTTGGTGAGGGAAATGATGCATCGGAACATGAAGAAGCTGACAGTGAAGCATATCAAGCTGGGGAGAGTAGCAAAATACTTGAAGGCGCTGATTCAAATGTTAAGGCAATTGCTGAAAAACTTGAAAATCTATTGATGAAGCAGCAAGAGGAGCTAGATGAACTGAAAAGAAAGCATGAATTAGCCATATCAACCATTTTGAATGAAGTTTGTCTTGAAATTCGGCAGGAGGTTTTGAATATATGTAAGCTCAAGGTACCTCATCGTACAAACTAATCGTTTTACAGACTACGGCCCGCTTTTTAACATCCAAAGACCTGCTGGCAGATAGAAGCAAATTGATATAGAGAATGGTAATATAATCTTCATTTCAGATCATCAAAGTATGCTTTTAGCCTGAAATCATAGAGGGTGATTAAGGTACTTGGTAGGATAAAGTGTCCCTGCTGCATGTGTGTTAAAGTTTTTGTCTGTTAATAGGCTGTGTCAAAGTTGATCTGTCATCGCTGGATGATAGGAAAAGATGGATCATTGTCACAGACATAATCCGAGATGATAAAGATCAGCAACCCAGGGAGGCTCAGAGCAGGCAGACCACCACATTAATCAGTTTGTGATGCTGAGATGAGAATGAGATATAAAGTGAAGTTCTGAATTCGTGCAATATTACTTAACATTATGTACGGCCTTTTAATCTCTTCAACCTCATGTTGGTGATAGGAATTTTGTGTGTATAGCTGTACATAACATTCACTTCCATTTTAATTTGAAGCAAGTGTTATTGTTTCAATTTTGTGAAAGGCAGAGTGACATACTCTCCAGCATTCAGCATCCAATTCTCAAGGGAGAAGCTACTCTACCTCTCCGTTCCCTCATCATATTGGGTGGTTTAAGGTTTTAGACTTTGTGGTCGAGGGAAGGGTGCTTTGTTTCTCTAAAATTTTGGAAGGACCTGAGCTCATCAACGTGGCACTTACATAAGCACCAACACATTTGAGACCCAAACCATAAACCATTCTACTCTCGCTTCCTTTTCAACCACACCCTTTACTTGACGTTCAAACCCCCTCCCTTCTCTTTCATTATTGTAACATGTAAAGGCATGTTCATTTATTTTCATTATTGTACATTTAAGAATTTTAAAAATACAAAACGAAAAGAAAATATTAACACTTTTAGTAGCAAAAGAAACGTCTCTCTTAAAATGTTTTATATTATTCAAATTACTTATTTTATATCAATTATTTTATATAAATTATATTAAAATGAATAAAATTATTGTAAAGTTTTGTAGTTTTTGTTACCAACATGAACTTAAAGGTTAATCCACTTGTCACAACCGAACCACACATTTCAATGTTACCGAGTAGTTTGTAAGAAAGTAATGGATAGATTACAGATAGAGTGAGCTCCTCAAATAAAAGCGCTTCTTTTAGCCTCTCATCTCAGCAAACAGATAACGAACACCAATTCCTCTCTCCCTTTTCTCTCACAGAGGCAACTCAACGAAGCTCATGGCAGTTTCAGCCTCAGCCACCGTCTCCTCATCCTCCTCCTCTAAACTAGGCTACCCACCTTCTTCAGCCACCACGTTCTCTTCTACTTTCTCCACCAAACCCACCAAACTCACCCCCAAAACCCTTCTCTCCTCTTCCTTTATCACCCCCTTTCTTACCACTACCTCCTCTTCCTCCGCCGTCGTAACCACTCGTCGGACCGCATTTACTGTTCGCGCCGCTCGTGGGAAATTCGAGAGAAAGAAACCCCATGTGAATATTGGCACAATTGGCCACGTGGACCACGGTAAAACCACTCTTACTGCTGCTCTGACCATGGCTTTAGCTTCTCTGGGCAATAGCGCACCCAAGAAGTACGACGAAATCGATGCTGCCCCCGAAGAGCGTGCTCGTGGTATCACCATTAACACCGCCACCGTCGAGTACGAGACCGAGAACCGCCACTATGCCCACGTGGACTGCCCCGGTCACGCCGATTACGTAAAAAACATGATTACCGGCGCTGCGCAGATGGATGGCGCCATTCTCGTCGTCTCCGGTGCAGACGGGCCTATGCCACAGACTAAAGAACACATCTTGTTGGCCAAACAAGTGGGTGTTCCTAATATGGTTGTGTTCTTGAACAAACAGGACCAGGTCGATGACGAGGAACTCTTACAATTGGTAGAATTGGAGGTGCGTGAATTGTTATCTTCTTATGAATTTCCTGGTGATGATATTCCAATTATTTCTGGGTCTGCCCTTTTGGCTTTGGAGGCCTTGATGGCTAATCCTGCTATTAAACGTGGAGAAAATCAGTGGGTTGATAAGATTTATGAGCTTATGGATTCTGTTGATAGTTATATTCCAATTCCCCAACGACAGACTGATCTTCCTTTTCTGCTTGCTGTTGAGGATGTTTTCTCTATTACTGGTCGTGGTACTGTTGCTACTGGGAGAGTTGAGAGGGGAACTGTTAGGGTTGGTGAGACTGTTGATCTTGTGGGGTTGAGAGAAACTAGGAACACAACTGTGACTGGTGTTGAAATGTTTCAGAAGACTTTGGACGAGGCTCTGGCTGGTGATAATGTTGGGTTATTGTTGAGAGGTATTCAAAAAGTTGATATTCAGAGAGGGATGGTGTTGGCAAAACCTGGGAGTATTACACCTCATACCAAGTTTACTGCTATTGTGTATGTTTTGAAGAAGGAAGAGGGTGGTAGGCATTCACCTTTCTTTGCCGGTTATAGGCCTCAGTTTTACATGAGGACTACTGATGTTACCGGGAGAGTAGCTTCGATTATGAATGACAAGGATGAGGAGTCAAAGATGGTTATGCCTGGTGATCGTGTTAAGATGGTTGTGGAGCTTATTATGCCTGTGGCTTGTGAACAAGGTATGAGGTTTGCTATCAGAGAAGGTGGGAAGACTGTTGGAGCCGGTGTCATTCAATCCATCATCGAGTAGATAATTGTTTTTGGGTGTCACTTTATATCCTCAAACTTGTGCAATTAGATTCACAATTAAGCAAAACTATTTGCACACAACGTCATATAATTTGCAGTTTTGTTCTTCTTCTTGTTCAATTTCTCTGTGTTAGTTGGATCATATCGTTGTGAAAATTCATTGTGACTTCTTTAAGTCTCTATTACTTGTTGGAATTCTAATTACCAAATACAATTATATGGAATCTTTTTCTTTTAGTTTCTTTAATGATAGATCGAGATCATCCCCATTCAAGTGACGATCTTATGCTTTTTTTGTATCCTTCTTGCATTAGTTTGGTGCAATGGACGTGTAACACCAAAATGCATGGCCTGGTTACGTCATAGACACTCTTTATCTGTGTATATTCTTGTATATGCTTTATGGTCTTGTTTGTGTAGCTTTAATCTTCTCAACATCAGGAAGTTGACCATCCAGTATGATGGTTCTTTGTTCATCTAAGATGTGTACTGTTCTTGGGACCCTCTCTTCATATCTTCTGTTGCACAATATTTTTTTCACACCCTTTGCAATTTAAAGTGTTGAATGAGTGCCAACTGGGTGTTGAGTTTATGTTGTCCTACACTTTTTGGTGTTGTGGCATGTATGTGCGTCAATGGTATCCATTCAATTGGCCTACAGATTTCACTCTTCTTGGCATGAGCTGGGAATCAGTTATCCTTTCTTCTTTCTCCTGTATCAATACCATGACTGATTTTATGTAGCGGAGTTGAGTTGCAACTATGCTTAACAACATCAGCATTCTTGTTGGCAGTGAACATTGAATCTAAGTTGCCTCTACATGCATACTGTTCTGTAACAAATGTCTATTTACGTGTAATGTTAATTAGTCTCCGCCCCCCTCACTTGTTGAAAACAAGCTGCAAATTCTGTCACATAAATGGCAAAGTAGCAAAGTTTTGTGTCCATATATTGTCTCATTTGTCTCATCCCACAGGTTTTTACAGTGATGCTTGGTGAGATTCTGATTTCCAGAAAAGCTACCATCTTGTTGGAGCAGGGACAGGTTTTGGACGAGTAATCAAATCAAGACTTCATCATACTCAACTCTTGAACTTGACCTATATTAAAGGATTACTAGTTCCAATCAAAATTTTTTCAGCTTCGTGATACAGAGACAGGAGTGTTTCGGACTTCCACTTGATTCTCTTGAAACATTTACTTACTTTGCGGTGAGAGAGGAGCTAGGAGGATCCAAAGAGGGGAGAAGGTTACCAAGTAACAAGAGAACAAGTTAATTTACCTTCCATGATCTCTAACACCAGTCCTCATGACACTGCAAATCTTGTGTGCTTTATGGGAATTCTGGATCAAGGAAGGAGCGGTTGGGATTTTAACAAGACCAGCGTTCATTACACATTGTAGTTATGTCGATTACATCTCCTATGGCTATAAAAAAAATAAAAATGATTCAATGTTAATAGCAATATAATTGTAAGGCATTCTACGCATAAACCATAAGCACAAGTCATAATAGCACGGGCAAAGTGGTGAGAGTAACAGATTAAACATAAACTTCAAAACGTGGGAAGGTGGAAATGGCAGGAAGAACGGCAGAATGCGTTTGAGAAATTAGAGAAAGTATCGGTGTCCACTCCAGTTCTCGCGTTACCTGATTTCTCAAAAGTTTTCAGGAGGGACATCCCATTGCGTTCCTCAGTAAAGCTCTAGCTCCCAAGCACCAAGCTCTATAAACGTACAAGAAGAAATTCTTGGCCGTCGTGAAGGTTGTGTAGGGCATCATTATCTGAACGAGTGATTCTTCAGAGTTCCGACTGATTACAAAAGCTTGAAATTCTTATTGGAGTAACGAATTTCTAACGCCACTTCAACAAAATTGGTTGGCTAAATTGATGGGTTACGAGTTTGAAGTCACCCGTCGGAGTGGCAAGGAGAATGTAGCAGCAGATACACTTTATCACTAGTCATGAACTTCTAGCTATGTCAGTGTCCCAAGTTCAAACCATTTTATTGAAAGAAATTTTAGTAAGGATGGAGGAATGATGCGACTATCAAAGATTTAATTAGAATGCTGGAAGCTCAGAAAGTCCAGATAGGAAATTATGAGTGGAAAAAAAATCTTTTAAGATGGAAAGGAAGGATGGTTTTAGGGTGTGATAAGGAGCTCAAAAGGAAGATTATAGCGTTCTCACACGACAATCCACAAGGAGGGCACGCCGGCGTCACGGCAGCGATCAAAAGAATTCAAAATTTATTTCGCTAGAAGCAGATGGCCAAAGACGTCAGGAATTACGTAACTATTGTATGACTTGCCAACGAAATAAGCATGAGAATGCGGCGTACCCTGGGCGATTACAGCCCCTGCTGATACCCGACGGCTGCTGGCGGAAATCAGTATGGATTTCGTTGAAGGTCTGCCTCCTTCGAAAGTGAAGACATGCATTTATGTAGTCATTGACAGGCTAAGCAAGTACTCTCATTTCATAATTGTGAATCATCCTTGTACTGCTCAAGATATCGTGCAAATTTTCATAGATCATGTTTTTAAAATTTACGGGATGCCGGAAGCCATAGTAAGTGATCGTGATCCCTATGTCTGAGTAATTTCTAAAGATTTTGATGAGGGAAGCGTTGATTCTATTTTTCACTGTTAGAGTTTAAATACACAAATACAAGGCTGAAGTTTTAGAAACAAAATCATAAGCCTAATTACAGGTTTTGACCCAATCTGTATTAATGTACATAGAACCCTTGACTTTTAACATAATCAGTAGCTTCCACATCTTCAGGAGAGATTTTAGCATCTTGTTGAATAATTTCCTTATCACGGCCCCTCAAGCTGGAGGGGAAATGAAATTGAAGTCCCAGCTTGTCTCGTAACCAACGAAAAGTTTGTTTAGAAAGAGCCTTGGTGAATATATCAGCAGGTTGAGAGGTAGTAGGAATGTATTTGGTGATGAGCGCATTCATGGCAACCTTCTCTCGAACAAAATGATAGTCTATTTCGATATGCTTGGTACGAGCATGAAAGGTGGGATTGACAGTCATGTGAAGAGCACTGATGTTGTCACAAAATAGCTGAGGTGGTCTGGACAAAGAAATGCCAATGTCCTTAAGTAAGAAGGTGATCCATGTCATTTCAGCTGTAGTGAAGGCCATGGATCGATACTCTGCTTCAGAACTCGATCGAGATACAGTGGGTTGCTTCTTGGAGCACCAAGAGATGCAATTTGCACCAAGAAAAATACAATACCCTGTAGTACTTCTTCTTGTGGTTGGACAACCAGCCCAGTCGGCATCACTAAATCCATACAGTGACAAAGAGCTTTGAGCCAAATAACGAATGCCAAGGTTCATTGTGCCCTTCAGATAGCGCAAAATACGCTTGACAGCTTTCCAATGTATTTGCTGAGGTGCATTGAAAAATTGGCAAACTTGGTTGACAGCATAAATTATATCAGGCCTGGTGAATGTTAAATAATGTAAAGCACCAACAGCACTTCGATAGAGATGAGGATCCACAGGTTCAAAGTCAGAAGCTGTGGTTTTAACCTTTTGAGTAGACGGAGTGCTCATGGGAGAACAATCAGACATATGCAGACGCTTGAGAAGATCAGAAATGTACTTCGTTTGAGTGAGCACAACTCCACCAGAACAATATTTTATTTCAACGCCAAGAAAATACCGAAGAGAGCCAAGATCCTTTATGGCAAATTCTGTGCCAAGTTGCTGAATTAAGGAGAAAATATAATCATTGTTGCTGCCTGCCAGGAGTATATCATCAACATACACTAGTAGCACTGTGATGCAGTCATTTTGTAGATTGATAAACAATGAAGAATCTGCCTTGCTGCAAGTGAAACCAGTGTGAAGTAGAAATTGAGACAATCTATCAAACCAAGCACGAGGTGCTTGTTTTAGTCCATAGAGAGATCTTCGAAGAAGACAGACATGATCAGGATAATTTGAATCAATGAATCCTGGAGGTTGTTCCATATATACCGTTTCCTTCAAAGTGCCATGTAAAAAGGCATTCTTCACATCTAATTGTTTCATGCTCCAATTCAAGGTAGTAGCTAGAGCAATAACTAACCGAATAGTGGTTGGTTTA
>JANQAP020000224.1:494268-521069 GCA_026874005.2 Erythroxylum coriaceum | reverse complement strand
GTAGAAAGATTTGTTCCAAGTAGGCCAAAGAAGAACATGAGAAGAAAAAATAAATCAAAGAAACAGAAGACTCCTGTGAGGCTATAGAAAGGGGCAATTCCAATTACATGGTAGATATGGAAAATCTATTTATGATATAAAAAGCTATAAAGGAATAGAAAACAGTTCATTTCCCAATAGTCAAGACTGAGTGAATGTTAGATTGTCATTAATAACAAATTTTAACATAAGTATTTATTATATGAAAAATTTATCAATTTTATATGAATATTTCACATTCCACTATAATTATGGGATATCCAACAACAATAACATTTTCTCATAACCTTAGAACTTAATTTCCAATAGAATACCTTATGTACTATTAATTACCTACATTTAGTGCTAACTTTGTGTTGTAATTATCTCTTAACATTCATTTCCATTTACACCATCTCTTCTAATTCTACATAATAATATAACACGTTTATATTAGCTATCTCTCTATCCAACTCATTCAAGAATCTCAACATAGTTGCTTTTTTATGCTTCTCTATATTGGATCAGAATATAACTACTTCCATCTTCTTATGATAGTCTTCCAAACTTTTTGATACTTGGGGAAGACTTTGTAGCATCTAATGCAAATATTGCTAGTAGTTGCTTAGTATGATTCTCCTTCTAATGGGGTCTTTTAGTTTATTCTAATTAATATTGATCACTTATGGTTCTTTCTCTTATTATTCACTAATTGATCCCACTAAATGATGACATAATTCATAGACTCTAATAACTCCAAGTTTACCTTCTTTTTCTTAAAGTAATTGTGATAATCAAAGATTAACTATACTTTTATCGCCCACCTTAAATAAGCATCAAGATTAATCCTACCATTAAAGAAAGATATGGCTATTTTGATATTACTAAGATTCCCATCTACCATTTCTTGAGGTCTAGGCTCCCTCCTTTACTCTTAATCATGCCTGATTCCTCTCTATGTCCAAAACCTCTCCCTTTTAACCTTAAAATCTAGATCAACATCATCAACAGTACATTTATCATTCTCCTCATCATCTTCTATTAGAGCTATTGGATTATACCTAGCAGACCTCTACTTATTAAGAATTTAAGGTTGTCATCTGCCTTGCAATTCAACAATCTATTATGATTTCTTCTCTAACATATCCCTCACCTTAGCATATATGATATTCATCCTCTCAAACTATTGTTACATAGCTTATATGACATACAAGTTGTCCCTTTAATCCTTCGATGTTGAAATTCATTTAAAAGACATATTCAAAAGTTGTCAGAGAAGTTAGTGAATAAAATTTCCTCTTATAGTCCTTATAGGTGGTCTTAAATATAATAAACCACTTATATTCCACTCTTACTTTTTGGCTTTTCTCAATGTTAATCTCATAATCTCTTAATTTTTTTTCATTTTTTGCTTCTTTCAAAAGTTTTTAAAAGAAAAAAATAAACTCATATAAGAATTCAAATTTGAAAAGTATAAAAACCCAAAAAAAATTAATTAAGAGAAAAAAATGATGAGTTAGGTGAGAAATACAAAATTGAATAAAATAAGGAAGGGTTAGACAAAATTTTATAATGTATTTAGGGCCAAGTAGGTAAGGCCACTATTCTATAACCAATATCTTTCTTATCTTTTCTTTTCTATTCTTTGATAAATTAATAATGCAAATAATAGGTTTAAAACAATCTTGATTCATATGTGTAACAATGTCACATACCTTAGTGTTTCTTTTAATTCGAACTTAGTGTACGCAATTGAATCAAAAAATTAAAGTAGTAAGTTGTATAGTTACAAAAAATTCACAATGATTTGAGGCATAATAAACCCCTAGGATAGTATATAGGTTGGAAATCTGTGATGTAGCTCTCATGAGGCTTATCGGTGAAAAATTCCACGAGCTTAGGAGTCACAGCAAGAACTTGCTTTCTCGATTCATATGGTGTAACAATGTCACATACCTTAGTGTTTCTTTTAATTCGAACTAATCAAAAAATTAAAGAAGTAACAAGTTGTATAGTTATGGAAAATTCACAGTGATTTGAGGCGTAATAAACTCCTAGGATTGTATATAGGCTGGAAACTCATGATGCAGCTCCTATAAAGCTTATCGGTGAAAAATTCCATGAGCCTAGGATTTACAGTGAGAACTTACTTTCTCGATTCATATGATGTAACAATGTCACGTACCTTAGTGTTTTTTTAATTGGAACTTAGTTTACAAACTTGAATCAAAAGATTAAAGAGGTAGTAAGTTGTATAGTTACAAAAAATTCACAATGATTTGAGGCATAATAAACCCCTAGGATAGTATGATAGCCTGTCACTAACTACCAAATAATAAATTCTTAACTACCAAACTATGTAGTAAATGGCGAGCTAGGGTCGAACCACAGAGAGCTGGGATGCAAATGCTATTTCCAATATTGCAAACAAAAGAAAACAAAACACCCTGAAATGATGAAAATGAAACAGTTAAGATGCAATGAACATAAATGAAAAGATAAACACAAAGCAAATTGAGAAAAGACTAATAATAATAGTAAAGAAGTGGGTTGGAGATATCTTCAGGGTTTCGGGATGTTCATTGATCCTTGAATCTAAATAAAAGGTACTCTCATCATGGTGTTAGCCTATGGACTTGATTAAGCTCTCGAACCCTTAATTTCCTTAAAATAGGCAAAACTAATAAGCTCTAGAAATACCCTGATCTCCACTGTAAACTAGAATAGGCTCTCTAAGTTCAATAGCGAATACGCATTAGGTACTAAGAAATAACTAACTTAGGTCACATACTCATAAGCTCGGAAGGTGTAACCTAAAGGTATGGGATCCTAGATTAGTTGATTAAGTGTCCTGACAAATTCAACTAACCTATTGCTACTTTAAGGAATTACTATGGACTATTACATATCACACGCTCAACCCTAGCCTTCGGATTAGAAAGTTACCTAAAGGGTGATCAAGCTTAAAACCAATTCCTAATTCATGACATTTATCCTAAATCCCAAACCAACCTAGACCTATAAGCACCAATTCAAGACAAGTTCAACTCCATTCTAACAATTTCCATCCCTTCATCCTTATAATATCTCCAAACCCCTAAGTAATCTAGCCACACATGTTCATATTAAACACAGCAGACATTAAATAAACAAAACTCATACTGAATTAAATAAAACCAAGGCTGAAAATTATAAACGAAGTAATAAAAACCAAAATTCAATACTAACTTAATAGAAATTAAAACTCTTTTATGCTAACAAGTAACTAATTATAACCTAAATTACAAAATCTAAACTAATTACATCAAAATAAAAATTCTAGCACACATAACTTGCATAAAAACCCAAATTAATTGATCATGAATCTAAGAACATGTATAAATCGTAACTATTAAGCACAAATTAATCAAAAGCATCATAAATAAGCAAAACCCATAACATAAACCATTAAACATTCAAATATCCAAAAAATTTAGATCTGAAAAAGCACATGAATAAACTCAAACAACCAAGATTAAAGCTAGAAAATTGAAGGAATAAACTTCCATTAATATAACATAAAGGTTCCTTGCAAAATTCATAAAGTTCAACTATAAAATCTCTTAAACATCTATTCTAACATTCTAGAACATATAAAAATATGATTAGCATTAAGAAAGCTTTAAACTAATGGAATGAATATGAAAATAAAGTATTGAAACTGAAAGAGAATAGCTAAGCTTATGAAAAGTAATAAAAATCTCTCTGTTGGTTCCTTATCTCTCCTTGGAGTTTTCCAAAAATGGCAGATTTTGAGAACCCTTCTCTCTTCTTGGAGTTTTCCCAAAAGTAGCAAGTTGGAGACTAGTTTTCTAGGTCATTTCTCTTTCTTTATATAATATTTTCCATTTAGGGCAAACCCTAGGGTTTTCCCGTGCCTAAAAAGTCCAAAAAGTCCCTCAAAAACTCGAATCCAGAAGTGACCCCGCGTTTGTCTGTGCACAGGCCATGATCGTGGCCTATTTATCTGCTCTTTGTCATGATCAAGGTTGATTCCCCATGATCGTGGACCTGCGCTCAAGCTTCTGTCACAATCGTGGCATATTTGCCACAATCGTGGCCCTAGGTTATTTCCCTGGTCTTCTCCGATTCTCCTCTGAGTGCCCTTGATGGTTTCTCCTCCATGGATGGCTCTCCATACTTTGTCAAACTTCTTCCTTTTAGCATATATTTGTGTTTAATCCTTTAATCTGTATGTAAACACAAAATGAACACAAATTGAGTATTTAAACATGAAAAAAAGATTGAAAAGACATTGAAATGCTTAAGAAAATATAAGATGATTCAATCCTATCAATGGTATATATAGGCTGGAAACCCATGATGCAACTCTCATAAGGCTTATCGGTGAAAATTTCCACTAGCTTAGGAGTCATAGGGAGAAATTACTTTCTCGATTCATATGGTGTAACAATGCCACGTACCTTAGTGTTTCTTTTAATTCGAACTTAGTATACGAACTTGAACAAAAAAATTAAAGTAGTAAGTTGTATAGTTACAGAAAATTCACAATGATTTGAGGCATAATAAACCCTTAAGATGGTATATAAACTGGAAACCTATGATGCAGCTCCCATGAGGCTTATCGGTGAAAATTTTCACAAGCCTAAAAGTCACAGCAAGAACTTGCTTTCTCGATTCATATGGTCTAGCAATGCCACATACCTTAGTGTTTCTTTTAATTTGAACTTAGCGTACGAACTTAAATCAAAAAATTAAACACATAGTAAGTTGTATAGTTACAAAAAATTCACAATGATTTGAGGCATAATAAACACCTAGGATGGTATATAGGCTAGAAACCCATGATGCAGCTCCCATGAGGCATATTGGTTAAAAATTCCATAAGCCTAAGAGTCATAGCGAGAACTTGCTTTCTTGATTCACAGGTGTAAACAATGTCACATACCATAGTACTTATTTAAAATCAAACTTTGGAAATCAACTTGTAGGTGATTAATTTAAACGTGAATACTTGAACTTCAATGTGATTAATTCTCACTTTTTTAAATAACAGTTTTGCATAAATGAGTAATGTCGATAGATCTTAGATGTATAAATGATTAATACTTGATGGTTTCATAAATCATGAGTTTGTTGAGGGAGTTGAAGCTTTTATTCACTATGCATGTTCTCAACCTACATATATGGATGACTCAAAGATCAGATGCTCATATAAAAAGTGTAGACATATTTGTTTTCTTCCTATTGATGAAATTAATCTCCATTTGTTAAGAAAAGGGTTTATTCCAAATTATTTTAAGTGAAAACGAAATCGAGAGCCATTGATTTGCAACACCTCAAAGGGTAATGAAGTAAACTCGTCAATAAATATGGATGAGTTTGAAGGGGGAACTGGATTTAGAACAAATAATGTGGGTGCAACTGAAAATTCTTACATCCAAATGGTTTATGATGCAATTAGTTATACCTTTCAGGTAAATATAGAAAATCTTCAAGAAAAACCAAACCCACATGCAAAACAATTTTTTGACTTACTACAATTGTGGCCAAAGTATAAGACAATGACTTAATTGTCTTCAATTGCTCAAATATTAAACATAATGTTTGAAGAGCATATTTCTGATCGAAGTTTTAATAAAATTCTTGGTTGGTATAATGAATCATTGCCTCTTGATCATACAATGGTTGATAATTTTTACAATATAAAGAAACTTATTAGGGGTCCTAGTTTGCCAGTTTAAAAAATTGATTGTTGCAAATTGGGATGTATGTTATTTTGGGAAGATGATATGGAATTACAAGAGTGTAAATTTTGTAGTCAATCTAGGTTCAAACCTAGTAAGCATACTATGAACCAGAAATAAGTAACTTGAAAGTGAATGTATTATTTCCCGCTAACTCCAAGACTTCAAAGACTATATGCCTCTGATGTTACTGCATCTCATATGAGACGACATAATGAACATGAATAGGAAGATGTGATAATAAGCCATCCATTGGATGTACTGACATGGAAACATTTCAATAACACTAGTTATGAGTTTGCAACTGAAAGTCGAAATGTTAAGTTGGGATTGTCGATAGATGGATTCCAACCTTTTGGTCAATCCGGCCAACAATATTCATTATGGCCAATCATAATTACTCCTTATAATTTGCCTCCATGGATTTGTATGAATGAGGCATATATGTTCTTGACAATGATTGTGCCAAGGCCTACAAATTTAAAGCATAAAATTGATGTATTTTTACAACCATTAGTGTCTGAATTGCATCATCTTTGGGAATATGGTGTAGAGACATATGATGTGTCTCTTAAATAAAATTTTGTGTTGAGAGCAGCTGTGATGTGGACTATTAGTGATTTTCTGGTGTATGCTATGTTGTCCGGATGGAGCACAACAGGGAAATTGGCTTGTCCTTATTGTGACAATGATTCTGATGTGTTTTATTTTCCAAATGGGGTCAAAATATCTTGGTTTGACAACTATAAGAAATTTTCTCCTCTAAATCATCCATTTAGACACAACAAAACAGAAGTTCATTAAGAATAGGATGGTAAAAATAGCTCCTCCCCCTCCCTTACAAAGCTGGTGAAGAGATATTGAAGGAGATTGATGAATTAGGCTTGCTGAAAGTTATAAAACTTGGAGCTGATGAAGTTATTACAAGCATTAGTAAAAACTTTGGTCGGAGAAAACGAAGCATCTTTTGGGATTTGCCATATTGAAAAACTAATTTGAAACGTCATAATCTATATGTGATACATATTGAAAAAAATATTTTTGACAATCTGTTCAATACCATAATGAACATTGAAGGGAGGACAAAGGAAAATGCAAAATCACGAGCTGATTTGAAGCTTTTGTAGAAGGAATAAGTTAGATATAGATCTTCACACCATTAAATATATGAAAACATGTTACACTTTGGGAAAAAAACAAAAGAAATTTTTGTGTGAATGGTTGAAATGTCTAAAGTTTCCCAATGGATATGTTTTAAACTTGGCAAGGTGTGTGGACATAAGGAAGTACAAATTATTTAGGATGAAAAGTCATGATTGTCATGTGTTTATATAAAGGCTACTTCCAATTGCATTTTTGGAGTTACTACCAAATAAAGTTTGGGAAGCTATAACAGAATTAAGTTTGTTTTTCAAAAGCTTAACATCATCTGAAATAAAGTTGGTTGAAATGGAAAAACTAGAAAGGAAAATTTCAATAATCTTGTGCAAATTAGAAGGGATTTTCCCTCCAATCTTCTTTAATTGTATGGAGCATCTACTGTGCATTTAGCATACGAGGCTAAACTTATTGGTCCAGTTCAATATCGATGAATGTATCCATTTGAGAGGTAATTATAGTAAATATTTAAATTGGATTTATAACATGTTTTAATCACTGAATTGTCTATCAACAACCATTTGTAATGTAGGTATTTGCATCACTTAAAGAAAAAGGTCAAAAACAAGGCTAGAGTTGAAAGTTCGATATGTAATGCTTATTTAGTGGAGGAAGCTAGTATATTTTGTTAACATTATTTTGAGTCGCATGTGCACATAAAAGAAAGAGAAGTTCCTCGTAATGACGATAGGGGAGGAATGGGTGATGGTAATGGTTACCTATTTTCACATATCATGGATGAACATATGGATTGTCAACAAGAAGAATGTTAACAAAGGAAGAAATAGAGGCTATCCATGGTTACATTTTATTGAACTGTCAAGAGGTTCAACCTTTCTTGCAGTAAGTTGAAGTTGATTTTCAAATTGATTATTTAGGCTTTCAAAGTTAGTGTTGTTCACAACTAAAATACATAATAATGCCTTTAGATTATACGTGAGCTAATGCCTAAAAAAATATAGGATGATATCAATAAAGAAGTTGAAAGATACTTTCCTCGATGGTTCGAGAAATATGTAAGTTTTCACTTACAATTACTCAAAAGGTTGAATTATCATATCAAAGTGTTTAAATGACATTATACTATTTAATATGATAACTTTTTTTGTAGGCCTCAGAAAATTCAATAAAGAATAAGTTCATATGTGATCTTGCGAAAGGACCTTTGCGAACTGTTAAATCGTATCCGGTGTATTTCATTAGTGGATACAAATTTTATATATAATACTATGGTCATAACAGGGCAATAATAAATAGTGGGATTTGTATTCAGGGAGAATTGATGGATTACTATGGTAAAATTATTGAGAAACTTGAAATTGAGTACCCTGTATTGCCAATAAAGCGTAGTGTGATATTTTAGTGTAACTAGTTTGATCTAACTCCTAATATTGGTATAAAAGTGCACAGCCGATACAATATAGTTGCAATCAACCAGCGAAGAAGATTTAGACAATTTGAACCTTTTGTGTTGACGATGCAAGTGATCTAGATGTGTTATGTCCCTTTTGCCAACTTACGACGAGATAAGTCAGATTGGTTGACTGTTTGCAAAGTAAAACCTAAAGGTATTTTTGGATTACATGGAAAAGGAGAAATAAGAGAATTGAAAGTGAAGCATTTCAGGAAGATGTTTATGAAATAAATGCATGTGTCACATATGACGAGAATGAACATTTGAACGATCCAAATAATGAATATGTTGAAATTTTGACTAGAGAGGATGAGAAGGGCGAGAGATCTAAAGAGGAGCCTGAGTTTGATTCTAATTCTTCAAAAAAATAAGATGATGATGATGATTTTGATTTACAATTAAGTGATAATGATAGCTGTTACTTTGTGTTTGTAATAGAATATTATATGAATAAATATATTATTGTATTAACAATATATTGTTATTTATTTAATTTATATTGTTCTATTACTTGAATATTCAATGAAATGTGAATTTCAAGTTAAAAATATGCCACCAAAGAGAAAACAGGATATGATGCGGCCAAGGTTAAGGTTACCACGATTTAGAGCCAGTTACATTCCGGGTGAAGCGTCACATTCTACAGTTGCTACAAAATCAGGTTTTGTACCTCCAGCTACTACACATCTAGATGAGGCGTCACTTTCTGTATCTGCTGCTACACTATCCAGCAGCCCTACACCATCTATCACCCCTATACCTATTGAGATATCAGGGGTAAATGTTGCGGATGAAGGAGGTGACCTCCAGCCTGAAGCTAAGGGAGTAGTGGAAGAACTTATATCACAATTGTCAATATTCTGTAAGTGAAAATACATGCATGATAACACTATAGGTTTATATTGAAGTTATAGGTTTTAATTTGAAATTGATATAAAATTGCTTATATATTAGGTTGGTTTCGCCTGGATGCTCAAGAAACATGACTTCCAATTTCAAGGAGAAGATTGATCTTAAGGGTTATATATGAAAAAATATCTCTCAGACAACAAAGGATTTTTATTATCAGGAGTTTGAAGTACAAAATATATATTCTTTTGTATTTTCTTATCTAATTAATTTTATATATTAATTAGATAAATATTGTAGGTTATAAGTACTTATAGTATGTTTTTCTCTTTTTCACAAAGAATTTTTTTTAGGATTCCAAATTTAACACGGTAATTTATAAAGTATAGGAGAGGTGAGCACTGATAGTTGTAACTTGCATTGTGTTTTAGGGTTTGATGTGTTAAGTATTTAGTATTATTTTGAGTGTTTAGTGTGTATTTAAGTTCCAATTGTGTTAGTTTACGTGTTTAATTGTTTTTATGGGTTAGTATGAGTCTTTGAGCTGAAATGATATATTTTTTAGATACCTTGATGGGTTTGTTAGTGTTTCATGGTAAACGGAGAAGTTTCGAAGAGTTTCGGAACAAAAACACGGCCCATGATCGTGGCACAACAGGCCACGATCGTGACAAAAAGAGGCAAGCTGATAGGACCCTAGCCATGATCTTGCACTTTGGGCCACGATCGTGACAGAGAGCTACATGCCAAGCCAATATCGTGACAGAGAGGGTTAGGCGCTGACCACAATCGTGGTAGGCAGGGCCACAATCGTGGCCTACGTCTGGCTGATACAGAAATCCGAATTTCACAAGATTTTTTAAACCATTTTGACCCCAAATTAAACCTAGGGCTTCCAAGATATAAAAAGAACATTACAAGACAAAAAGAGCAGCCTTCGACAGAGCTTTTCACTTCAGCAAATTCAGAACCCTAGAGTTATCAAGAGATTCGAGGAAGGAGACGAAGGAATAGAGACACGGAGATGAAGCTTAACGTGAAGTACTTTATTTTCCAATTTATTTCAGTTTTATTGATGTATGAAATTGAGATAATTGGCGAGAATATGTTATGACGAATTTTGTCTAAAATCACTTTCGGGATTTGATTCTTGAGATTTATGAAATTTGATTCATTATATTTTATTTGAGTTATTTTGTGATTCAGTATTTGTTCTTAATAATTCACAACAAGCTGAAAGGGTGAGCCGAGTAAATATCATCAATTTGGGCTAACGAGAGTTAGGTAAATTCATAGATAAGAATTGAATCAAACCGGTGAAATCATGTAACGAGAGATCAAGCATAGGTTTCCAGTAGGTTAATAGACAATTTTAGAACTAATTTAAGTTTTGGATCAATTGAGAATCGAGAGATCACAATTCCATAATTTAAATTAGGGATAATTAATTACAGTTTAAAGATTATAACTCGAGAGAGAGTAATTCACCCTAGAATGGTATAGACCCGGTAACTCGATAATTGCATAATTGATTAGATTTTTAGTAATTTCATATTAAAACCACGTTTCTCTCAATTGGTAGTTCCTAGGTTGATTTTGGATTGGGCTGTGTGATTTGCTATTTGTTTATTATTTTCGACTTTTAATTCTTATAATTGATTGTTTGATTGATTAATTTTTTGCATTGTTTGTTTATTTTAGATTGTTGCATTTTAGTTTTGCCTTAGATTTTAGGATTAGACTACCCCTCCTCGTGAGATCGATACCTTAGGTACTACGCGAACGACCCGTGCACTTGTGATATTATCGAGGTTAAAATAGTAAAACTTAGCTTACGTAAACCTGCGATCAAGTTTTTGACGTCATTGCCGGAGAGGTGATTAGTTTAGTTCTTTAGTCTAAGGCTTTTCCACTATCTTTTGTTTTTATTTTTTAAAAAAAATTAGGGCATAAACTGGAGATATGTCAAGACATCTTAGAGTGAGAATGAGACATCTGAAGAGTTAAATGCTAAGAGGAGATAAAAAAGAACGATCATGGAGGATGTATATTATAGGGAGCAAGGGACTCTTGCGGATTCAATGAGCCCCAATTTAGTTGGGGAAATCATCATCCTCATATGAAGTCGTACACTTTGGGGTGGCAGAACCACGCCGATTTCTATTGGTCCAACAATCTAAGGACTCACTTAGGACATCAAGGCCTATCAGAATTTCAGCAAGATGAGTCCAATTTATGGGATTCCAAATTGGACAAAATCATGGATAAGCTAATAGACATGGAAGAGAACCAGAAGAGATTGGAAGAGCAATTTGATCAAGTATCAAAAAATCATGTCACTTATATTCACGACCTGAAGATTCAAGTAAAATAGCTTTCCTGTGAATTTTGTAAGAGAAGTGTGGAAGACTCTCTGAGAAATATGGAATTAAATCTACGAGACCAATATGAGGCTATCACACTTAGGAATAGGGTAGAGCTAGAAGAATCAGCGAGAAATCAAGCTAAACCTGACCTTAGAGAAGACCAAGAAATCAAAGAAGAGGATGAAGAAAATAATGCTAACCTTCCTCTTTATTCACCAGTTCTTGATATGCCATATGTGAACATCGAAAAATCTTAAGGAGATGTTCTGGAAAAGAACTCTATCTTTTGGATTGATGATGATCAAATGACATTCAACATGAATGATGTAATTAAGAATCTGAAGGTTAGTAGCTTATTCAGGATAATTGATGTGTTCGAATCTTCTGAAAAATAAGAGGATGAAGAACAAATGATAATAGACATAGAGTTTGAAGAAGCGGTGAAGGTCTCCGTTCGTGAAGCGGAAGAAGTAGAGGAGACGAAGGTGATTAAGGAAGAAAGAGAGAAACTCACCTTCGTACAGGATAAACTATTGGATTCAATGAAAGATTTAGGGAGTTTCGTTATTCCCTATTTTACTGACAGTTTGTTAATGAGAAGGACATTGATGAAATTAATTAGTTTTCTCAACTTTATCAACATTGTCCTTCTGATCATTTTACAATTTGTAGCTTACTCACAGACTACGAAATTGATGTTGAACGAAAAGGGTGGAAGCAAACTGATCATAATTGATCTTGGCTGAGTTTTAAAGGATGAAGGTCAAGCTAATGACCATAAATTAGCATGTTTTGTAGTTAGATTTAAATTGTTGTGTAGCTAGGTTTGTTTTAAATTCTTAAATAAGTTTTGAATGATTTGGAACGGATTAGATTGTTAATTCTTTTGCTCTCTTGAATCACTTATAAGATAGGGAAACACCCTCAATGTCAAGTGGATTTGGTCTCAACACTATCGCCGCCACCACCTCTATCACCATAAACGGTTTCATGTTCTAACCTTTTTCTTTCATTTTTGTTAGTATTTTATTCTTATTTTTTTCATATATTGTATTTTATTTTGCCATGGTGTGTTTGTGTGCCCTTCTCACATTGAGGACAATGTGTTGTTCAAACGTAGAGAGGGTTATGTGTTTTGTTTTGTATATGATTTTGCATATGGTATAATAGTGTTAGGTTGCATTTTGTGAATTACTTGAATGTGTCAATGGCTTAGATGGGGTGAAATTTATTTAATTTTTAACATAGTCTATTAGGTTGTGAATAATCATTAGCCCGCAAAATTAGTGAATTAGGGTTCTTTGGATGAATATACAGCTTAATTAGGATTTAGTATAAATTTAGCACCCTCTAGATTGCCACTTTCATTCATAATTTGAGGCATTTCAACTTAAGTTACTTAACTAGTATTTTTCATGGAAATGAGTAGCTTAAACAACAAGGTAGGCAAATTGTGTATTTTTTATTAAATAAATCACTATTCTGCTGCCCTTTGCGTTATGAATAAAGCTAGTAGCCAGTTAAAAACGTGATATAGCTGAGTAACCAGATCGACATGCATCACAAATTTATGCCTTCACGTAAAAAAAAGCTATAATGACATTTCAACCAAGTTGTTTAATAAAAACATAACTTAGTTGGGTAACCAGATTGAATTCATTACCAATGTTTTCCTCCGCATAAAAAGACAAAGTCTATGTTAAAAACAATTGTGTTTCCTTTAAAAAAACCTTGTGGATTTGTAATAAGCTTGACTTTTCATGAAAATATACTTAGAAATAGTTACAGAGTCTGAATGATCAAAGAATTATTAATGTGTGTGTACAATTGAAAATGGTAGGTAAATTAACACTTAGATCTCGATTAATTTGGATATTTAGCTCAAAGCCCCTAGACATAGATTTTGCATGTTAATGATTAGATATAACTTGTATGATTGTATTTAAGATTAAATTGATTTCATGAAGTTGAAGCCATTGCCTCATTATTGCATTGTATATTGTGTGTTTGTTGTTTTGTTTGCTTAAGGACAAGCAAACATTTAAGTGTAGGGATGTTGATAGTTGTGATTTGCATTGTGTTTTAGGGTTTGATTTATTAAGTAATTAGTGTTATTTTGAGTGTTTAGTGTGTATTTAGGTTTCAATTGTGTTAGTTTATGTGTTTAATTGTTTTTATGGGTTAGTATGAGTCTTTGAGCCTAAATGTTATATTTTTGAGATACCTTGATAGATTTGTTAGTGTTTCAGGTAAACGGCGAAGAACGGAGAAGTTTTGAAGAGTTTCGGGACAAAAATATAGCCCACAATTGTGGCACAATAGATCACGATCGTGACAGAAAAAGGCGAGCTGATAGGACCCTGGTCACGATTGTGCACTTTGGGCCATGATCATGACAGAGAGCTACGTGCCAGGCCACGATCGTGCACTTTGGACCACGATCGTGATAGAGAGGGTTAGGCGCTAACCACGATGGTGGCAGGCAGGGCTACGATCATGGCCTGTGTCAGGTTGATACAGAAACTCAAATTTTGCGAGATTTTTTGGACCATTTCGACCCCGGATTAAACCTAAGGCTTCCAAGATATAAAAAGAACATTACAAGACAGAAAGACCAGCCTTGGACAGAGCTTTTCACTTCAGCAAATTCAGAACCCTAGAGAACTTTTAAGAGATTCGAGGAAGGAGACGAAGAAAGAGAGACACGAAGATGAAGCTTGACGCGAAGTACTTTTTAGAACAGATAGTTTCTCGCCGTCGCTGCTTCCACGAGTCCATTCCGAGCGTATTTTCTAATTTTTTTCAATTTTGTTGATGTATGAAATTGAGATAATTGTCAAGAATATGTTATATCGAACGTCGATTTTTTCTAAACTCACCTTCGAGATTTGATTCTTGAGATTTATGAAATTTAATTTATTGTGTTTTATTTGAGTTATTTTGTGATTCAGTATCTGTTCTTAATAATTGGACAACAAACTGAGAGGGTGAGCCGAGTGAATATCATCAATTTGGGCAAATGAGAGTTATGTAAATTAATAGATAAAAATTGAATCAAACCGTTGAAATCATGTAACGAGAGATCGAGCATAGGTTCTCAGTAGGTTAATAGACAATTTTAGATATAATTTAGGTTTTGGGTCAATTGTGAATCGAGATATCACAATTCCATAATTTAAATTAGGGATAATTAATTACGGTTTAAAGATTATAACTCGAGAGAGAGTAATCCACCTAGGATCGTATATAGGAATGTCAATGGACCGGACTGGGCCAGGCCGAGGGAGTCATGACGGGCCGCCAGCTGGCCTATGGCCCGTGTGGGCCGGTATGGGCCTGCCTGTGCCCCGACCCACTGACGGGTCATCCGGTCCTTCTATATTTTTTAATTCTGGGCCAGGCTGGGCTGTGACCCGTGCAGCCCAACCGAGGTAGACCATGGTAGGCCCGTGGCCCGCCCGTGGCCCGCCAAACTTGGGCCAAAAATGAGCTGGGCCGAGCCGGGTCGGGCCTGAATTGCCATCCCTAATCGTGTAAACCCGGTAACTTAATAATTGCATAATTGATTAGATTTTCAGTAATTTCGGATTAAAACCTCGTTTCTCTCAATTAGTAGTTCCTAGGTTGATTTTGGATTAGGCTGTGTGATTTGCTACTTGTTTATTATTTCCGACTTTTAATTCTTGTAATTGATTGTTTGATTGATTAATTTTTTACATTTTTTGTTTATTTTAGATTGTTGCATTTTAGTTCCGCCTTAGATTTTAGGATTAGATTACCCCTCCTCGTGGGATCGATACCTTAGATATTACGTGAACAACCCGTGTGCTTGCAGTATTATCAAGGTTAAAATAGTAAAACTTAGCACACGTAAACCTGCAATCAAGCTCGTACACGTTATAGAGACTTTCTTGGTGCAATACACAAGACTGGTATACGACCACCTGATATATCTGAAGAAATATGAAGTTGTTGGTAGCAGTATTGGACATCACCCGAGATAATGTCCATTTTAGAGCGTAATTCCTCAATCAGACATGGAGGATCAGGGGAGAGAGTCTTTCCGTAGACACTGAAGGATCTATTACCCACCAGGAGCATGCAAAGAAACTTGTAAATATCTACACTTTACATTTATATTCTGATTTTTTTATTTTGATGTATTTCAATTTAATTTGATGTGTGAATTTTAGAATGAAAATATGTGTATATTATGGAGAATGATAATGTTATAAATGTCTGGTGCCATATATGGTTGTGTTGTTGAGTTACTTTCTTTGTTCAACAAGGGGTAAATATCGTAAAAATAGAGAAAACTAAAATTTTTGAAAATTATAGCTCACTTATAACATTTTATTCTGATGCAGGAAAAGTTTATGGGTAAGAAGCCTACACCCCGTCAGCTCTTTTTGCACACCCACACTAAAAAGCATAATGGTGTGACTTTTATCAACACTCGATGTAGAGAACTTAATGTATGTGAAATTTATAATTTAATAGTAATTCTTAATAATTATCACTTATTAACATAAACATTACCTCCTGATAGGACCAAATACAAGAAAGCATTCTACGACAGTCTCATCACTCTGAAACTGTTGATGAGAGTTAGGCATATCTTGATGCAGTGGGTGGTAGGGACTGTCTTGGAAGGATCTTTGGCCTAGGTTCATTTGCGAACACATGTTATTCACAATCCTCCATGTTCAGTACAGCTGCTTCTAATAGGAGGTCGGCATACAATGAGAGAGTCGTTCGGCTTGAGAGCACAGTACAAATGCTAGCAACTCAATTGCAACAGTCGATGGAGTACATAGCCCAACTCCGTAATGAGGTGGATGAGTTGAATAGGAGGGGCAGCACCTCATCGCAGCAGTCAGACCATCCGCCTTTAACAACTGCATAGCTTAGTTTTGCTACTCTCAAGTCATTTTGTATTAATTACATATTTATTGTTGTAGATAATAATTTTTTATTATCAATTAAGATAATTTTTACTTTATATTATCGTTCAACTTACTGTTTAGATAAATTAAATGTAGAAAAAATTCAATATATTATCACCAAATAACTGTAGAAATTAAATATCAATTATAAGATTTCCAATCAAAATTAAATTTACAACTTAAATATATGAAAATAAAAAAACAATATAAGTGCATTTACCAACAGAATTATAATATTGGTCGGTACATTTAGTTTAAATTTACCGATAGAATAAGAACATTCCATCAGTAAATAATTTACCAATGAAAAAACTTACCATCGCTAAATTTTTTTACAGAACTTCAACACCTTAACCGTCGCTACCGACGCACATAAAAAACCCATTGCTAAATTTACCGACAGGACACAATTTACCATCGTTAAATGTTATGACAGATTTTCAAAACTTTATCCATCAAAAATATTTACCGACGGAATAGAAATATTCCGTCAATAAAGTTACCAACGAACTTAAAAATTCTGTCGTTATATTTAGCAGTGGAAAAAAATTTTCGTCAGCAAATTACCGACTGAATATTTCTATTCCGTCACTAAAGATTACCGATGGTCATTTCTCCGACGACTCATGTGAATTTACTTGCCAACAGAAAATCTTCACATTCTGTCGGTAATTTCCGTCGTTAAACACTCATTTTCTTGTAGTGAATATTACTATTATCTCAATAATTGTACCTTATCTTGTATATCTTTATCATATGAAAACTTGTATAAAAAGACTGCAAACCTTTCATATAATTGAAAAAAAATCGCATTTTTGTCTATCACGTGTATGTTATAAGGTGAGAGTTGTTTTTATGGCTAAAATCAAATTACAGATTAATTGTGAAACAATGAGGAGTGAGAGTGGAACTCGGGAGAGAATAAGGACATATTTTTTATTTAATTATTAATTTTTTAAAATTATCAATTTCTAACATATTTTTTATTTAATTATTAATTTTTTAAAATTTTCATTTTCTACCTAATATTAACTGAAATTTACTATATCAACAAGTACAAACTGAAAGGACCGGTACGACTTAAAACCATAGTTCGGTAAACTAATTTATTTTTCTTACCATTTTTCAATTAGTATATATGGTGCATATATACTGACTGACATCGAACAGAACAATACGAAAACCATAAGATTTATGCAATATATTCCTAGTCAGTTATCTAATGCATATCCCAAAAATAACGAGTCCATGTTCTCTTATTAAAAAAAGTATGATCGCCAAGTAAATATGATAAATCAACGTGTGATATAGACAAACAGAGCCATTTTGAGAAACCCTAGAAACTGAAGCTACTAAAGATGAACCTTTTGCAAACAGATATTATCCTTCAGACAAGATGGGACTTAAAGTTCACAAAAATGTCTATGCACAAGCCCTCGTCCCCATGAGACCTGACTAAGGCCAGACGGTAGCTTTAACTGTTAGTTATCATCATTTGGTTATTACAAAAGGCATAAAGAGATAGAATGATTGCAATCAACAAAGAGAATAAAATGGGGAATCTGCCCATGAGTCAACAGGCACAGCCAAAGCACATAGTCAACCTATATAAATTCAGTAATGAGTAAAGAAAGACAAACTGATAAAGAATGTCATCATGCTCATCAAATATTAGCTAACAAGATTGCTTTTGGTATTTACTTTCAGCTGTGGAAGAATTAGCCAAGTTGCTGGTAATGCCATTTGAATCTATACAAACTCAAGCTTCTGCCAGTGATCGACTGGTTTCAATCTTGAGGTGTTTATAAGTAGAAATGTCGAAGAGAAGATAAAACAAATAGCTCTATTATAAACAATCAATTGGAGTACAGCGACAAATTTTAGTTCCTCAAACACTTGCAGACTAGATTGTTACATGAACTCATTCTCACATCTAGCTGCTTGCTTCAACACAAAAAACGAACATATGTGGCTACCATCCACTCTTTTCCTTATTACAGAAATTCTTTTCCAACTGTTCAACAAAGAAACATCATCATAAATCTAGAGGGAAACACTGGAAATTCTTATCTGAAAAATGAGGAAAAGGATTGCAGGAAATGAAAGAGTGCAACACAGTAAGATGCATGACAGTTGTACAATATCACAACTATATATATATGAAGAGTAAGAACTAACAACAGTAAAGTATGCATATGCGTATATATATAGATAGCGGTGGCAGTCGGACCAGGAACGCTCCATTCCCCTTCCATGGAGATGATTCCTCCATGACATTGTTATTCTCGGCATGGAAAGACCTCTAGCTTCATCGGACGGAAGATGAAAGGGGCACCATGGAAATGGGAGAGAAGACAGTACGCGAGCTGCCATTGTTGGAGAAGCAAAATGAACCCGAGAACCAGTAAAAAGTTGAAATCTGCAATCATGGTGTGGAAATGTAGAAGGGGACTCATATCTATGCAACTGATTTGGTTGAGAGAGGAGGGAGCGAGGGTGATAGAGACACGAACATTCATATACACACACAAAATAAACAATATGCATGAGCATAAGATAATAAGCTTGTATATAATGTGATAATAAAGTGCACGCAAATACAGTAGAGAGTAACCATCTTAGCTAAGCTTTTGTATTCCCGCATGCACGATCCTTTCTTTAGTGTGCAGTTGCTGGCACACTTTCATAGGCAAGCCAACAGAAACAAATTGACGGTAAAGACTAATGCATGTTGCTTCAAAGCTGGGCCAAAAAAGGGTCTTTTGGGTTCTTTCTTCTTCACCCCTTTTTAGTCTTTAGTTTGGTTTGTCAAAAAGGACAAATGGTTAGTTTTTACTGCCCTTTTTTCTCTCATATGTGTTGGATTGGCATGTGGATGTGGAGGGCTTCTTATTCAAAATCTCAAGTTATCCCCAAAAAGTTTCTGACTACCTGGCTCCAATTCATGTATTTTGTCCTTTATTAGATAAAAATGAAGGTAATTATGTTAAATTAATTCAACAATTTAGATTATAATCATAAAATTCGTATCTGAATTTAAACCTAGACCTACATTATTAGGCTACTACTAGTAGAAGATGCAAGGTTGTGGAATAGACTCTTCGTGTCATCGGATCGGATGGCTCTTTCCAACCCGAGGACCACCGCGGCTATGTTGTGGAATAGACTCTTCGTGTCATCGGATCGGATGGCTCTTTCCAACCCGAGGACCACCGTGGCTATGTTCTATGAAGCATGTTCTTTCAATAGTAAAGACGGACCCACCCTGTCTGGTGACCAATAAATATTTGACACGTGTAGAAAGAATGTGGTCCCCCCTTGCACGCCCCTTATCAGTGGGAGCGGAAGGTGGTGGGTGGGACGGGAGAGTGACCTTTTCCTCGCGTGGAAGACAATCAAAAAGTGGGGCTCACAAGACAAGTCACAACCATTTTTTTTTATAAATATTCAAAATGCCCGCAAAAACCCTCATATTAATGGGCTAAAAATAATCTGATGGGTATGAATTGGGCTGACCGTCCCAGTACGAAATAGATGAATGACCTGACACCCAAGTCTCTTTGGACACTGAACCAAAGCCCTGTCTTAAACCCTAATCAAGGCAAACCAGCGGAGTATTATTCTGAAAACTTTTACATGGGGAATGTTGTTGAAGGATCTTCAAGAAATGTAATTTTAACTTGTTTGTGTCGAAAGGGTTGATCCTGAATAAGTCAGCAATGAATCGATCGAGGACAATTTTAGCATTTCTTAGACTCTCGACGAAGGTTTCACGACCTCCTCATCATGTCTTCACTCAGGTGCCTCACTTCTGGCCACTATCTCCATGTTCTGTTTCCAATCAATTCGGTAGATATTATGTTTGGAATATCCATCAAAAGCTTTACTTTTCCTCAAAACCCAACTTGGTTGTTGACCTCTTGTCGATCAATGAGTGGTCACCTGAGTTGAAGAATGAGTTAGAGAACCTGAGCCCCACAGTGAACCACGAGATAGTTGTTTATGTTTTGAAGAAACTAGATAAAGACCCAGAAAAGGCATGGGATTTCTTTACTTGGGCTTCCCAGAGAGATGGGTTTAGAGCCAGTTCCCATTTGTATAGCTTGCTGCTCAGGATTTTAGTTAGGAAGGACTCTATGAAGAAATTTTGGATTGCTTTAACGAAAATGAAAGAGGAAGGATTTTACATTGACGAGGAAACTTATATGACAATTTTGGGAATTTTAAAAAATGAAAAGATGATTAATGATTCGGTTGCTTTGTCACATTTCTACAAAAGGATGCTTGAAGAAAATGCTATGGAAGGTGTCGTCAAGAATGCAGTTAATAGTATTTTGGAGGTGGAGTGGAGCAATGAGGTTGAGCAAAAACTTAGGGATATGGGTATTGTGCTTACTGATAATTTTGTAATCAAGGTGACAAAGGAGCTTAGGCATTTTCCTTTAAAAGCTTTGAAATTTTTTAACTGGATTGGTAGCTGTGAAAGTTATGAGCACAATACTGTCACGTACAATGCCATTGCTAGGATTCTAGGAAGGAGTGATTCAATTGAAGAGTTTTGGGGTATCATTAAAGAGATGAAAAGTGCTGGTCACGACATGGATATTGATACATACATAAAGATTTCAAGGCAGTTTCAGAAGAGCAGGTTGATGGAGGATGCCGTAAAGCTTTACGAATTTATGATGGATGGCCCATTTAAGCCCTCTGTTCAAGATTGTAGCATTCTCTTACGGAGCATTTCAGTTGGTGATAACCCAAATTTGGATTTAGTTTTCAGAGTTGCAAAGAAATGTGAAGCAGCTGGGATTGACTTAATTAAAGCTGTCTATGATGGGATACATAGATCCCTGACTAGTGCAGGGGAGTTTGATAAAGCAGATGAGATTATTAAGGTAATGAGAAATGCAGGGTTTGAACCTGACAACATCACATACAGTCAATTGATTTTTGGACTTTGTAAAGTTAGGAGATTGGAGGAAGCACGCAAGTTTCTGGACAAAATGGAAGCAGATGGTTGTATTCCAGATGTTAAGACTTGGACCGTTCTTATTCAGGGGCATTTTGCTTCAAATCAATTTGACCAGGCATTAATGTCTTTTGCCAAGATGATGGAGAGAAACTATACTGCTGATGCTGATTTGGCTGAGGTCATGTTAAATGGTTTCCTTGGTCAGAAAAGAATTGATAGTGCTTATACATTTCTTGTGGAGATGATAAATAAGATTGAATTAAGACCTTGGCAATCTACTTATAAACTTCTCATTGGAAAGCTTATAGAAGTAAGGAAACTTGAAGAAGCCATGAATCTTCTTCAGTTGATGAAGAAACATGGATACCCACCTTTTGCCGAGCCAATTGTTCAGCACATAGCCAAGTTTGGGACGGTGGAGGATGCTAACAGTTTCTTGAAGGCATTGAGTGTAAAGCAGTGTCCATCAGTCACAGCTTACCTTCATGTTTTCAAATCCTTCTTTCAGGAAGGTAGACATTCTGAGGCTAAAGATTTGTTGTATAAATGTCCTTATCATATTCGTAAACATGATGAAATCTGCAAACTTTTTGGCTCTGTAAAGGCTACCAGTTGATTCTGCCATCCTTCAATTTTAGGCCTGAGTTATTTTTTTTAGCTGAACTTCTTTTCTGTGAAGTTGGTAAAGCATCATCAATCTTGCTTTTTTAGTTTTAAGTGGGCAACTTTGTTGGAATTATAAAAACATGGATATTGCATATTTGAATTATAATATCATGTATATTACATATTTGAAGGTGAAGAATTAGGGATGGCAATTTTTAGCCTATGGGCCTAAATTCAGTTGTTTTTAATAGGCCAGCTTATGGGTTAGGCCCAAATCCAGACAAACTCGAGGTCTAATTATTCTAAACAAAATAACATTGTTTTACTTAGAAGAATTAGACTTTGGATAAACTTAGGTTTGGACAATCCAAACCCTAATCTAATTAAAAAAATAAATTATTCTATATTTTTAATTTTAAAAAAATATTTTAAAAAACTTGACCGAGCCTAGGTGAAGTCATGTGGGGTAGAAACTGTCAACCTTGGACTTTTAGGAACTTGTTTGAAGATTTGATGTTGTGGGCAACATGGTATGAAAATGATACTAGTTTTGATGTTGTGACCAATCATTATAGCAGAACTTGATTTTCTACGGTCTTGGATCTGAATAAAGAAATGGTATAACATCTAAAAACACCTGTGTAAGTTTCCTTGCCTGTTTTCGTTGTGGTTGTGGACATTTACCTTTATGAGCCATCATATTATGGCGAATGTACTTTAGGTTTCTCCTTTGGGAGAAAGGACAAGTACCAGATCCTCGCCTATGTGAATTGTAATGTATACACATGATAGTAATTGGCGATATAATGCTAGAGCAATAGAGCATTACTCTTAATGCAATCTATTTTACTTTGTCAGGAATGACTTCCTTTGCATGATCCTTGCTTTTGAACATTAAGTAAATATTACATTGACATGTTAGAAGATAACTAAATCTTATAGCCTAGCTATCCAGAAGCTAGAATCTACTGGTGCAAAGTGATGAAGATAGGAACAATTAAAGATACAATAGCAAAAACCTGTGGAACTAATCACCTTCTGGTATATGACTGATACTGTAAATGCACACGAGTCTTAGCCCCAGGATTCTGAAACTCCAGCGATTTCAAAACAACACTTGTTTCTTTTAATCTCATGATACATCTTTAAGTGGAGTTTATCTGTCGGATAGCTCAGAATGCTCTCTTCGAGCTGTGTCAATCATCGCAGACAAGAATTTCCTGGGGTCACAAGTGCATGGACCTGAAAGAGCTGCGTGCGCCAAAAATGGAAGTTTTCTTAGTGATCTACCACTCATCCCCTGCACAGAAAAGGAGAAACAGATCCTTTATAGCCAATCCTTGAATCTTTTCTTTCTTCCATCGTCACATGATCATGTAGGTATGAAAGGCAATCTATAGCATACCTCACAAGCTTCTGCAGCTTCAAGCAATTGTTTAGACAAATAAAGCATTGTCTGAGATTCCTGAACATCTGGAGCATTCAGTTTCCCTTTTAAGGTTGAAAAATTTGGAAACGCAAGATTGTCAGAGTCCTATAAATGTTGAAAGTTCATTAGACAGAAATAATTCTGAGTATTTAATAAGGCATGCAAATGTTTAGTGAAAGTAAATGTTCCGTGGAAATATCTCTTGCAGAAGCTTGAGATAAGATCCCACCTGGAGGTTTGATACGATTCCTGTTCGCATAAGTTCCTGCAAGCACGAACTCAGGATCTCATAACGAGCTTGAAGTGTTGGGGGACCAACATATGCTTTAATATCAGCTCGGTCAACAAATGCAATATCTGCATCCAACAATTGGTAACTTTATTTGAAATGACCACCAAAAAATTCCAGAATTGTGTTCGCAAAGTTAGTGTTTAGTACCAATCTTGATAGGACCATTATGCACAATATATCAATATTAATTATGATAGAGAACTGCCATTTATCACAGAAGTACGAGAAAATGAGAGCCTTTCGAGCAAATTTAATATCATGGGACAGTACGACAAGAGAAAAAACTGTTCCATACATGTTTACGTAAGCTGTAAGACTCAAATGCATGCATATTTCTGTTTCATTTAAGTGCAGAAATTCTCCTAAGATCAGCAACAAGTGGATCAAGATGAATCTGAATTTTGTACAGATGTTCCTTGGCCACAACAATTTTTATTGCTATTGTGTTTTCCTGGCAAGTCCTTCGAGACAGGAAAATCAAGGACTGAAGTAAGCATGCAATGGTTTGAAGAAAAGCTGTTGAAGCCAAGATATACACAGGCTTACCAATAGCGGCAGTTATATTAGATGTAGTCATTATAATGACATTTGGAGATGCTTTCAACTTGTCCATCTGGGTCAGTAGTGCATTGACAACCTGCGATATCCCAAGGTACAGTAGGCATCAATATACGCCAATGGAGGACCTTAGATAAATTCTAAGATTGGCATTTCTTAACATAAGACAAATACCAAAATTTATTTGGAGAAGAGTTGAAAGTGAAGATACTCGAATAGAATCTGAAGGTTCAGACCCTGACAAAGCAGCTTTCCTGGCCGCAGCGAGGCTTTCAACTTCATCTGCAGTACCACAAATCTAAGCTATTACATGCTAGAAGAAAATGAGATGACGGGTAAATGTTAGAAAAGGCAACATCACAATAGCTCTCACCAATCAAGACAAATACCAGATTGTTTTCTTCCTCTACCATTTCTTGAATCTTGTGGAAAAGCTTCGCAACCTAATGCAATAAAGAAGGGAAATAAGATTTAAGTAGATTGATTCCATAAGAATAGGAAAGAGCACATTTTTAGGAGCCATGAGCGCTTCTTGCTGCTTATAGAAGATGATCACTAACCAGTTTTCCACTTTCAGAAAACCATTTACTAAACAAAGAATGGGCATTAACTTCAACCAATTGGCACTGTGGATACCTGATAAATGCCAAAAGCACAAACTTATTAACTTTTTTTTCTTCTCCTCTTTCCCTTTCCTACTTTCTCGATAAAAGGATTAGACACTTATCAGACAAAGGATTGACCTGGAGTTAAATCGAATTGATAATTTTTGAGCCAGTGCTTTGCATAAAGATGTCTTCCCAGTGCCTGGAGGTCCGTGCAAAAGAATGATGCTGGAAGACATGATGGCACACTACTTGAGTGATTACATAGTATCTTTTGAGGACGCAAATTTGATAGAAAATACTGACTAAATGAAATATTATTCATTACCGATTCCATGACACAAGAAAGGGATCCACCCCCTTTTCCGTGAAGAGCAATGCACTTGCTGCATAACTCAATAACCTTTGCTTGAGACCAGGTTCATAAATCAAGCTGTAAAAGCAAATTGTCCTGTCACTGATTGCTGAATTGCAATGAAATAGTGTAAAGAATAGAAGTTGCAAACAAACCTCTCCCACATGCCATCAAATTCTTTTGCAGGAAGAATCCACTCGTTAAAGCTGGAAAGCTGTCCATCCCCATCAAATTCCTCAGAAGGTCCTTCCTCACTAAGCTGAAGCCAGCATAATTTAGAAGGACAAAAGGTCACCCATATCTTCCAAAAGAGCATGCAACAATAAAAATAATAATCAAAACACCAGAAAGATATTGTACCCTGATGCACATCTACCTGAAACACATGTACTACTGGTTTGACTTGCCAGAACAAAAGAATATCATGGTTTTCCACGCATTCATCTGCTAAACAAAATAATATAAATTCCGTCAGAAGAAATTGAAAATTTGAAATTTGTCTTCAAATTCCCTCCACAATCTTCAACGCAAATGCCTACCCGTCTCACAAATACGAATCCTTTGTACATTTTCTACGAGAAATAGATCATCAGTAGGAACAGCGACAGGTCCATCTGTATAGCTTAAGCTCCTCGCTTCAAGCATTCTGAAACACTCCCACACCCAACACACCACAACAAGAAAGATGAATCCAAGTTTACAATTACACCTTAGAGCAGCAAAACCAAAAGAGTAACAACATCAAGCAACGAAATTCTAACCCCTATCAAACCACTAACCACTGCCACAATTCCGTTTGGACCCGAAAAGGAATCAAAACATTCAGAAATCTCTAATCGAACGAAAAATAACTACCTTTCAACAGCCGAGCGAACATCTTCGGCGCGAGCTGTGCTCGAAGACTTTAAGCAAACTTCAACTGTAGAAATCACAAAGCAAAGAGAAGTAAAAAAATAAAGAAAATGCCTCAATAAAGCAACTAATTTAGAGACCGATCTCAATATAGGAACTTGAAATGGACTCGGAAATTACCGGAAACGAGGAATTTGCGATCCGTGAGAACAGGAGAGGACGGCGGAGGCCGTGCATCTGCGTTTTGCTGGGAAACTTCCGTCTCTGTCTGGATTGGCGTCGAGATCTCCATCGGAGTTGTCATCATCGGACAAATATATCAGCAAATTGGTAAAGAAACACAATACAAACCCTAGAGGTTGGGTTTCTTTTATTTTTTAATTTTTGTATTGTTACTTGGGCGGGAAATCTTCATCTGTTAAAACGGTACGAAGTAAAGTCGAACCAATATTGAAAATTTTAAACATTTACAAATAATAAATTTGATTAAATATTTTATTTATTTATTTTAATCTTAAAAATATTTGTACAACAATATATCATCTGTACAGGGTGATGGGGACATCCTAGATTGTCACAACTATAGAGGCATTAAACTTTTGAGTCATACCATGAAGCTGTGGGAGAAGGTAAT
>JANQAP020000224.1:410527-421769 GCA_026874005.2 Erythroxylum coriaceum | reverse complement strand
GGAAGCTTTGTAAGTTATTCCATTAAGAAGTAGGTCTTGTGAATCTATGTATTATTACTTTGTTGATGCTGAAAGTTACACATTAAACTTAGGTATGTGCTGGTTATTTGGAAGCTTGGTTTAGCTAAATTCTTGGAGTTGAATTTGAATTTTAGTGCGGTAAGGGAGTACTAAACTTGGTATCATGATAGAACATGTCTTGTTTGATGTGTGAAGTGGATATAATGTGTACTGAATTAATTAAGAATTGTGGTTAGGAACTTGATAGGTGCTAGGTACTCGTTAGAAGGTATGGTTCCATTGAATAACCATCGGTTTTTCAGCAATATCTTGACCTGTAGACATCAAAATGGGATGATTTTAAATTCAAATTAAAATAGATACATTTATCTACAACTTTTATGAAGAAGTAGAATTTTAATTCTGTCACTAAGAGTTTTGAAATTTAGTTTAAAGTTGAGTTTTGGCATAGGCTACAACACTATCCCTATCCTGTTTTTATCGAATAAACTGTATTGATGTAGTCTGAATCAGACAAAGTTGTCTTCATAAAAGTTGTAGCTCATTCTCTTAATTTTCTATTGGTATAAATTTTGTAATTTTTGGATATCATAATTGAAAGATATGAGTTTTACAAGTTTGAGTGCACATGCACGATCATGCACTAGGCAAAATTTTGAACATGCATAGTCTGCAGTATTTTGAGCATAACTCATAGAATAATGAACCAAATTGAATGATTTTTATTTCGTTTGAAACTTAAGACATAGAGTAACATTTGTTTAGAAGAACATATTGTCTAAAAACGTCAATTTCTAGGACAGAATGGCTATACAAAAACTGATCCAAAAACCTGTCCTGTGAAAACAGTTGTTTGGAGGTTTCAGGTCCCTTATCCCACAATTGTGGGAAATGGTTAGGAAGGTGAAAAAAAGAGATTTTGTGCAATTGATGACAGTATAAGGTTAATTGAGTAATAGTTAATTTAATTATGCATGATTAATTGAGATGATAATGTAAAGGATGTATCGTGTATAATGTTGAATTGCTTGGTGTGATCATGAATGAATGAGTTCCAAAGGCTTATGTATTATGAATCGAATATGGATGTATGTGAATCGAAAATTTTTGCGATAATATTGTGATAATTCCGAATCATCAGTTGTCCGAAGAGTTTGATAGTTGGGTTGGAAGTGCTTTCTATTTGTGTGAATATACACAATTTGTGAAGACTCAATACCTTTATTGATGCATTATTGTGCATACTTGTAATTGTATGAAATGTTAGATTGTTTGAAAATCAGTGAATATATCAAGTTGAACAAAATGGAATAAAGTGGTATGTGTTACAATATATTCCTTGTGTGAGAATTCTGAAAAGAACCGTTTTTGTTTTAAAACTGTTAAGTCCTAGACGTGGGTGAATAGACATGCCTAGAAGGGTCTGCAGCTGCTCCTGTGGCACTTTGGTGTCTCCTGTTATTGAAAATTTGGTGTCTCCTATTCTGTGATACCGATGACGGTATCTCCTGTATTAGTCTCGTGCCCACTTCTGTATAAAGGATTAACAAACTAACTTGTTTTGTATTCTATTATATACTCAGTTATGATATAATAAAGCTTTGATATGAAACATCTAAGCTTTGTTCTGAAATAAGCAAATTCTGTTTCGTTACAGACAAGTTTTGTTCTGATATTACAATATTCAATTTTGAAATTTGTGAGTTTTGCACTGAAGCAAATGTGTAATCTGTTATGATATGTTCCGTTTTGTTCTGAGATTCATGATATTAATTTTGGTTCGGTTTGGTAATGAATAAGTAAACACTGCTTATTATCTGATGTGATTTTGAATATGTGAATGTTCGGATGACTGTTTGAAACAGTTGTCAACTTATATCTTGTTTAGTTTATGTAATACGGTAGTTTTGCCCCGTGTAGATTCAGATAAGAGGGTTTGAAGGCTGGGACAATAGCAATCGCAATAGTCAACAAAGAATGTGTTTTGTTTTGGGAATGTATGTTTGGGTTGTACGGAGACATGATGTATTTTGTTAAAAGTTTGTAAATATTGTAATACAGAATGTATTTGAACTTAAAATATGTACTGTTTTATTTAAGGGTTTGTATTGTAATAACTTTAATTCAGGATAAATTGACGCATGTATTTGAATGAATTCGGTGTGCTGGTTAAATTTTGTTAAAAGTCAAATATGTATGGAAAAGTAATGATTGGTTGTTTGAATTTTGACAACACTTTGTATTGTTTTGATATGTTTTAAATCATGTCTTAGGTAACATCCGCATATCTTTCCAGGTAGTATTTGGGTGTTACAAGACTCGAGAACGTTTAGACTTTAATTAAGCAGCTTAAAAAATTTGCCCTAAATTGATCAAATCCAAAAAAAACCTTGGCCGCACTTAGCCCGAGCAGAAATTCCTAAACCTTTTTGTTTGTGCAGATCAAGTTAACAAATTTGGACTTCCCTAACTAACGCATCTTCTTCTTTTTCTCGGCTCTTTTGTCCTTTGTAGATTCAAATTAATTGATACCTGCATTACCAACTTAACAAACTTTATCACTGCAAAGCATGGATATTTAAACATCATGTGTGAAAAGAACTTTTGCTCTTCCTATAAATCTCTTTTGTTATTTGTATTGTCAACTTGCATTTATTTTATGTCAAATGTAAACATTCAAAACGACATGTATTTGCCAACCATATAAACTGCTATGATATAACGCAGTCATCCCCAATTTACAAAACTAATATGAAAGGGTAGGCATCGTATTAAGTAAAAAATCCCATATAATAAACAAAAATACGATAGTCTTAAAATCCATACGACATAAGCAAGCTCACTACCATAACTTTATTTAGTTCATTTCTACTTTGTATATATATATAATAAGTAGGGGCCATATAGCTCCCATTACGCTTTCTCCCCAGTGAGGAGGTCCATGACCACACGACTGATGCTTCCCTCATTCTTCTTCAGCAGCTTCTTGTTTGTTTCTTTATCACGGAAGCCCTGCAGGATCACATTAACTTCTAGTCTCAGCTTATATATAAGCCAAACCGGAGCAAAAAAATCCACAAAATAATAATTTAAGGGAAAATAAAATATTTTGGAGCCTCCAAAAGAGATTCAACTTGGACTCTAGATGTTAACTCACCATCTCGTGCAACTCTACAAGGATTGGATCCCATTCAGAAACACCGCACAGATCATCTACTGACTGCTCCAGATTGTATTCATTCAACCGCAATATCTCCTTGTTCAAACCAACCTGCTTGAATCCCATTTCCTCGAGTTCCTTAAGGAGCGTGGCCTCCACAGTATTGTCTGCACTGGCATCAGGAAGCAGATTGGAGGATACAGAAGGGGCAGCTTCAGACAAGTCTATCATAGGATATGACACAGATGATGGGCCCTCTGGAAGAAGAGGGGCTGAAACATCTTGGTTTACTGGTAAGGTGTCATTTATAGATATGTTGAGATCGAGATTCTTTGCAGGCTCTTGCTCACACTTGGGCTTTACAGATTCAGCCGCTTCCGGATTACTGCAAGGTTCCTTGTATCCATCCCCTTTAGGCGGATTAGCATCCATAATTTCAGGGAAATTTGCTAAACTGAAGTCAGGGGGCAAATTCAGGTTGAGGACTTGAGAGTCTTTCAGGGAAGAATCAACCTAGTAAATGCGGGAAAGCACAATTAACAAAAATTCTAATACCGGTATAAAGATGGACCTTAAAAAATCATAAAAATTTTGCACCTCAATTTCGACCCAGATTCGTTGCCCAAACTTTACAAATGATGGGGATGCCATCTTCCAATATGATACGTATCTGCCTGGCCGTTCAGGTGAAGTAAAATCAACTGCAATGTCAAGTTCACCACCCACAGGTATACCACTCGTAGGAATCTAGAATGAATCCATCACAACACAGAGCAAAGAGATTGTAAACAACACAGAGTAAAGAGATGTAAACAACAACAAAGAGTATATATATATATATAGAGAGAGAGAGAGAGAGAGAGAGAGCAAATGTAATATATTGCACTGTATGACACCCAAGGTAAAGGAGCAAAACAACCTCACCTCTATATCAGCAATGTTAGTGTGGCTAAGTTTACTTCCTCCAGTCCACGTGAGTTTTAACCCATGGGGCCAAGCAATATTACCACTGTTGCGCATCCGCCAAATCTTGGTGAAAGGAGTAGATGGAGCCATCACAGTGCCATCTAATACATTCACATCACTAACGAAACAACTGTCTAGTTTAGCACGTGCCGGCCTGGTGACACAACTTGTTATCATAGTTGGTCGGGGAGGTGGAACAGGACAAGAATTTGTCTTAAGCAACAGGAGAATAAATCACAGATCAGCGGAGAAAAGAAATTCAGCCAAGTTGTTAAAGTAAATACACCCAAATTAAGCATGGTTGGAAGTCTACTTACAGCATTATCTAATCCCCTGAAAGACCATGGATGCCAATATGATAATGATACTGGCCTCTCCATTTTAATGTAATCAGATTCATTACCCATTTGTTGAAAGCAGATGCTGCAGAGATCATAGTCCTCTTTTCTGCAAAATAAACAGAAAACAAATCATCATTTCTATTAAAAGAGTAATGTTCCCTTACAGCATAAACATTTTCCTATGCATTCCTTACACTTTGGACCTGTACCGAACACCAGTAATTGGAAAAGCCCCACAACCATCACATTTGATGCCCTTATGGAACATACCACCTGTGGCAGTATTATGACTGTTGCTCCTCATAAAAGGACCAGCACAAGAAGGCACAAAAGAGTCACTTGCCATTGGTATTCCACTAAACATGCATTCAGCACCAAGAGGCCCTGCTGAAAAACCAGTTGTATGGCCGGCATTCTTGTTCTTACAACCTGCCACCACATCACCAGCACATGACACAGGTGCTTCAGAATTCATAGTCTGGCCTCCATATTGAATGGCATCAGCAGGAGGACGTTGATTCAAATCAACAGCAGAAGAGACATGTGTACTTGATGTCCCTGCACAACTAGTTATGCTTTCCTTTTTCATTTCCTCGCGAGCTTTTGGAGTGGAATAGGATTTCGATGACGCATCCGGCGTCTTGATATCATTAGAGGCATCTTCACCAGTAAAAGGCGTAGAAGGGTGTGTGTTTTGTGAAGGCCCAGTTTGGAAGATTGAACTCACATCAGCATCAGCGGGTGATTGACCAATATTGGTGAAGCACTTAATAAGGTTGGTGGTCACTTCATTATTTGAAGGCGAAGCTGCTGAAGCTAAGTCGATGAATAGCTTTGAAAGCCCTTCTCGCAATGGCTCTGGCACAGACTTTAACAAGTTAATGTTTGATAAGGCGCTTTCAACTTGACCTGATCTCCTCGGGGTAGAACTACCACTGGATCTAGCATATGATTTCCCACATTTGTCATTACGAACCAGTACATCAATCCTCAAAAATTTTAGATTTTGTCTCATAACATCAGCAAGATCATCATCATCAACAAGCGTCACAACATCCCCGTCTTCGTCAATGTAAGTGAGTGTAAAATCGGAATCAGGAGGGAAATTAAAAAGACCTTGGATCTTTGATCTCAATCCAACCATGTCAAGACCCAGTTGGCCATCCTCGTTGACATAAGTGTTAAATCGTCTCAGGATTTCACCACACTTAACCTGCAGATACAATCAATATTTGTAATATGAGAATAAGAAATTTGGTCATGTAAAACAATACTAAAATACTTTAGTTAAGCATAGCAATCAAAATGAGTTCATAACCATAAAAACAGAAAGGAATATACAAATCCCAGTCGATAATGTAAAAGTTAAACAGCCATTGCAGAAGAATAAATTAGCTAAGCATGTAAACGAAAACAGATTGCAACCGACGTAAATATAGCGCCCTCTAACACGCCTTAAAATTACAAACCGATGAAAGAAAAATAATAAGAATAAAAATATTTAATTTATACAGAAAGATGTACATTCCATAAAAAGAAAAGTAATCCCTAATCAACTTAGAATTCAGAATCTAAATCTTACGGTCGTCCAAATCAAGGCAGAGCAAAATTGACATAAAAAAGAAGTACGACAGCGTATACCAATAGAAACAAATTCCAAAGAGCAATGAAGAAAACCGTAGCAAGTAAGAAAAAAAAGTATAGTACCTTGATCACCATGGTGGAAAACTCCATAACTTCAGCACGCTACAAGTAAAACCAGAAGAAGAGTGAAAGAGGTTAAAGAGAAAGAAATCAAAAACCCTGATACAGAAGAAGAATTCTAGAGATGACAGCGATAAAATAGGGAGACGATCAGAGAGGAAGAAGGGAGAGTGACTCTATCATTTGAAGAATCAGGTGCGCGTGTACCGTCATTTGTGTGGGGTGAGGTATAAATACGGTGCGTTCTGACTTACTGGATAAGGCAGAGCACTCCTCGTTTCTTGTTGACCAATACACAAACACCTGCTTTCTTTATTTCTCGTGCTTTCTTTATCGCCAAGCAAATGGCTGGGCCCGTCGTTTAGTTCAGGAATTAGTCTCCCTCTGATCTTACGTGGACGCGTTTCATTGGTTGCCTATTTGGATGCCATTAGTAGGATTGATTGCATTGGATTATTATTAGTTTTACACCTAAATTTTAATACGGTGAAAATAATATTACCAAAATAAGTTTTAAAGATTACTTAAAGATCTAGGTAACTACTCAGATTTTTATTTGTTAAAGATGTTGATTCTTTTGAATTTAAATATTGAAATGATGGTCTAAAATGAGTTTATCACTTGATCTAAAGTCATTATATATATAATATCTTTTTTTCACCCTGATTATTTATTTAGCATACGTTTCATGTTTGTTTGAGTAATGACAATGAGATTCTCCACTATCATGCTCAAAATAGCTAAGATTTTTAGAAGAAGATGCCATTCATTTAATGAGAAATAAAAAGGAATATCGAAAATTTGAGTGGCTGAAGTTGAAGTAGCCACTTTTGAAGTAACATAAAGAAAAGCAACGACTGGAGTAGGAGAGTCAGAGTCGAAAAGAGGATTTCTCACTTCTTTCTCTCATTCAAAACCATGCATGAGACTTTCATCTCACACGACTCATATATATATAATTAGATGAGTGATAAACTCATTATCATTTCAATATTTAAATTCAAGATCTTTAATAAATAAAAATCTTGAATAGCTAATTAAGATCTTAAATCAAAAATATAATTACTTATTTAAAAAGAAGAAATAATCAGGCTGAAAAAAAGATATTATATATATAATGTCTTCAGATCAAGTGATAAACTCATTTTAGACCATATATATTATATATATTCACAACTTCAACCTTGGACCATGACCAGCACTGAAGGAGTAGTAAACTCAAGGTTTATTGGACCTTTAGCAAGCCTAAAACACCATCAGATCCCTATGTTCATAATAAAGATAAGATTATGAATAATTTAACAAAAATTAGAATCATCATAATTTTTTTGGATAATTAAATTTTTTTGTGATTTTTTATAATTTTTAGATAAATAATTATATGATTGGTTTAAAATCTTAAGGTAACTGCCACGATCGAACCTTGGACTGTGACCGGCGCTAAAGGAACAGTAAACTTAAGGTTTACTGGACTCTTAGCATGCCTAAAGTGTTGTCAAATCCCTATATCCATAACAAAGATGAGATTTCAAAATCATCAAACTCATGTTGATAATAATCAAACAGTTCTAACAATATACAATACACAATGTGCTACAATGTTGAAATAGTTAATATAAGGGAAATCTAACATATACAAGACTATTGTGGCTTTAGAGTCAAAGGTTATCAACAAACATACATCGAATCGTCAGAGAGGAAGAAGACCGATGAAGTACCCTGTTAAAGAGATCTAAAAAGAAGATCCTGAAAAATAGTTTAGGGGAGTTAGACCTCACTGAGTGAATTAATATTATGGTTATATTATGCACTCCTAAGGACTTCAAATGATACATATATATGTATATATTTATAATGTATTACATACATAAATGCAATTTCATAACATAATGATTTTGTTTGTAAACATGATTGCATTTTTCATATCAATATCATGTAACATATTCATCACAATCAAACAAATCACAAATAATTGTGAAGGACTGCCGAATGACCCCATAACATACCTCTTACCCACATATTATAGTCGTAGAGACTCTTTTGTTCCACACGGGTCACTTAGTCCAATGTAGTGGACTATTGTCTGAAAGCTATACTTAACCGAACCGCCGAAACCTCACTACGATGTGATTGTCATTCGAGAGCAAGCTCAACCGAACCACCACAGCCTCACTACGACATGATTGTCGTCCGAGAGCAAACTCAACTGAACTGCCACAATCACATACCATATATCAATTGGCATTCGAGAGCAAGCTCGACGGAACCGCCCTATCGTGTCGTTTCTCAATCAATGGATCCAATACTAAACCAAATCTATACCCAACCAATTGACTCACTATGCGTATAGCCTAGTGACATCTACCGGATAGCTTATACCATAACAATCATCGACATCATCACATATCAAGACAAGCACAATATTGTAGAACAAAAAAAAAAAAATGTGTTAACCTATATGTATGAATGTCATGCGTGCATATGATAATGATGGCAATTTCCATGATAAATATGAAATTCTAATGCATATTCATAACCATGAATATTAACTCATAAGTAGGATACGTTCCTTCGCACCGAACTTAGTGTCTCGAAGTGGAGGGTTCTGCTCTTGATTGATCTATAGAAAGAAAAGCATGAATAATCATTAAGATTTAAAACCTAAACCAATTTTGGATACCCTGAGAATAAGACCACGACTCAATACTAAGGAGCTCTATTTTCTATTTAAAAATGATGATGCCACTCTTTATGAGGAGCCTATTGAAAATTCAACAGAGTTTTCCCTGTAAAACGGACATCCCCTTCTGAAAGAAGGGTCATTCCTGAAGTGAAAATACACTTTTATGACCACTAATAACCACAGCTCAATTTGGGTCTCCAGACTACATGTCTATGCCCAATTAAGTCTACATTTACATCGCAAAAATTCATATTAAATCCAATCATAATTCAAATATACCAATTTTCAACCCATAAACCCCTATTTATACTCAATACATCTAAATAATCTCAATTCTAACTAACAACGACTCAATTTAATCGAATTCATGCATTTTTATAAAAACATAACCCTTTTTAAATTTTTATCTCACAAACTATGAAGAATTTGAGTATATTTCTTTTATAAAATTGATGTAAATAATATTTGATAATTTTAAAAATTATTTCTAACTATTTCTGGGTTAGTCAAAAACTTGCCACGTCATTGGAGCGTGGGCACATGCATGGGTGCTGTAGAGGTGGTGACCTTCACCATGCACCCAGAAATGACGAGCTTACCTCTAGGAATCCAATGACACTAGTCTTGCGTTGAAACTCCTTTCGGTTTGCAATAATCAAAGGATTAAAGCTCAAAGGTGACTCATTTCTGTTCACCGATAAAATGGGCTGATTGGTGTTGGGTTTTCCTCATTTCCTTCACTTTTAGGGACTTTAGACACGAAGGTGGTGTTAGTTTTGCCCAAAAATGACTAAAAACAGGAGTTCGGTGACTTACCTAAAAGAACCAAAACTTCCAGCCATGATTTCTCCAAATTCGGGTTATTTTTGAAGAAACAAGTTTAGGGGTTTCGTAGAATATCCTGACAAAGCCCTAGATCGTAGGAAACAATTATCGGAAGGTGAAGTATGAGTGTCGGAAGTTGAGAGTTAATAGTAAGTTATGAGGAAAAAGATTTAAGAGAGAAATAAACTTGAGTTTTCTTCATCTTAACTTATACTTTTATAGGTTTTTCTCATTACTGGTCCATTACGGAATAATTGAAAAAAATTGGATCATTATAGAATATTCAGCAAAATAAGTTATTCATAAATTGTTCTATATATATATATATATATAATATCATTTTTTAACACAATTATTTTTACTTTTTAGATAAATAATTATATGATTGGTTTAAGATTTTAAGGTAATTATATAAGATTTTAATTTGTTAAAAATCTTGAATCCTTTAGGTTTAAATATTAAAATAAAGATCTAAACTAAATTTTTTACTTGATCTAAAGTTATCTAACTTTAATTAGCCAAATATTTATTCAAATAATTCATTCATAAATTGTTATATATATAATATTATTTTTAACACACTTATTTTTACGTTTTATATAAATAATTATATGATTGATTTAAAATCTTATGGTAATTATTTATGATTTTTTTGGTTAAAGATCTTAAATCTTTTAGGTTTTAAATATTCAAATGATGATCTCAATAAGTTTATCATTAGATCTGAAGTCATTTAACTTTTTAGTTGAAAATTTATCCAAATAAGTTATTCATAAATATTTTTATATCCATATATATACAATATCATTTTTAACATATTTATATTTACTTTTTAGATAAATAATTTTATGATTGGTTTAAGATCTTAAGGTAACTATATACGACTTTTATTTGTTAAAGATCTTGAATCTTTTGGGTTTAAATATTGAAATGATGTTCTAAAATAAGTTTATCACTTAATCTGAAGTCATCTAACTTTAATTAGTCGAATATTTATGAAAATAAATCATTTATAAATATTATATATAATTTCATTTTTAACAAGTTTATTTTTACTTTCAGATAAATGATTATATCATTGGTTTAAGATCTTAAGGTAACAATTTATGTTTTTTATTTGCTAAATATCTTGAATATTTTGGGTTTAAATATTAAAATGATTATTTAAACTGAGTTTATTACTTCATCTGAAGTCATTTGAATTTAATTAGTCCTGTTGGGTTACCCATGGTTGCATGCATCACATGCATGCGTATGCAGCGGAAGTGTCGGAATCAAGATTCCAACACCATGATAACCCGGAAACCATAGAATTTTACATGTATGCAAGGATATGTAAAGAACATGAAATATAAAACTTGTTTACCTTATGTTTCTCCTCCTTTCTTGTTTCTTCTCCTTGTTTGGTTTGTTGCAAACACCAAACCCTTCCTTGATCACCCAAGAATAGTCAACGAAGATGAAGAAACAATGTATAAGGGTGATTTGAGCACCAAATTAGATGAGTTATAGTAGATGCTCAAGATGATAGAAGATAGGTCA
>JANQAP020000224.1:271197-284737 GCA_026874005.2 Erythroxylum coriaceum | reverse complement strand
ACGAACTACTGACAGAGAAGCAAAATAAGGAAGAGCGTATCAAACTACGGACAGACGCAAAAATGAACAAAAGCAAATCAGAACAGCGTGGGAAATATACAGGCTGGAAATAAAATGGGTGTATTTGGTGGTTGCTTCGAGAATGTTCTGGGGTCTTCTGTAGAGTGTCTCTGTGTTGGGCCTTGGAGGCTTTATGGACGTGTGATACATTGGACTCTACAGTCTTTAGAGTAAATGATTAATTATAAAAAAACCAACAATAATGCCTTCATCTGTTCTTTTCCAGGTCGTGGGAATAACACCGGGGATTCTTAAAGCATAGTAACAACCAACACAGGTTAGGACAATTAGAGATGCAACAAGGAATGGAATGTGGACAAGAGCATATCCCAAAAAGTTGTACAAGACAAGCAGCTCGAGGGCATTGTGTTTGTGTACACCTTCAATTGTTTTTCCTTTCATTCTTTGCTTTTATGGGTTCCTTATTAATTTGTTGCATCTCAATATTTGTACACAATTAATTTAGGTTGTTTGTAAACAAGTTTATTATGTTTTTTTTGAAAAAAATGAAAGCATTTATCAAAATTATTGAAATTAAAATAAAAACGAGAAATGATCGGCCAATGAGTGATACCAACTATCCATCAATAGATTATTATATCGTCCCTCAAATTTAATTATAATTATTAAAAATTAAAAATTAAATTGACTTGATTAGTTAGATTATAAAAATTTTGAATTATTGAATTTTTTGTTGAATTTAATTTAATAATCTTTATTATTAAAAATTAATTAATTTATTAATCAACTGATCAGTTTTTATAAACTAATCAGTTTTTATAAACTAATCAGTTATTATAGATCAAAAGAAATTAATTACTCTTCATTTAATATTATATTTTTCAATTAAACTTCAATCTCTTTAATGAATAAGAATAATATTTTTCTATATTTTTAATTTTATTTAATTTTTACAGTATAACAATTTTATTGCTGTAAAATTTGCTCCAATGATTGTTTTTTAATTAACCCAAATTTCGGGAAGATTATTTTTCGAGAAAAAATGTCTAGGATGCTAAGTCAACTCATGACACTAAACGACGACGTCTGTTACAACAGGGAAGCAGGGGCAAAATCGTAAAGTAATGGATTAGCCATTTGCTTATATATTCCCAAAACCCTAAGTCTCACATTTCTCATTAGAGTATCAGAGCCGCCGAGACGATGACGACGAGATTCAAGAAGAACCGTAAGAAGAGGGGCCATGTCAGCGCTGGCCACGGCCGTATCGGGAAGCACAGGAAACATCCGGGAGGGCGAGGTAACGCTGGAGGTATGCACCACCACCGTATCCTCTTCGACAAGTACCATCCTGGGTACTTCGGCAAAGTGGGTATGCGATACTTCCACAAGCTTCGCAACAAATTCTATTGCCCTATCGTCAACATCGACAAGCTCTGGTCTTTGGTTCCTAAGGAAGTGAAAGACAAAGCCACCAAGGATAACGTGCCGTTGATTGATGTTACCCAGTTTGGATACTTTAAGGTTCTTGGAAAGGGGGTCTTGCCGGAGAATAAGCCCATCGTTGTCAAGGCCAAGCTTGTTTCCAAGATAGCGGAGCAGAAGATTAAAGAGAATGGTGGCGCTGTGGTCCTCACTGCTTAAGTTGGGTTTGTTATTTTTTATATTCTATGTTGTTGATTTTGACTTGTTCTTTTATAATTGTTACAAGTACTATGTAGCGATACTGCTTGATGGTTTAAAGTTGCGTTCGAGCTATAATTTTCCAGGTCTTTTTAAAGCGCGTTCTATTGAACTAGTTGAATGTGGGAATCAATGGCTTAATCCTTTTCCTTAGTTTCAAGAGTAATTAGCAGTCAATGTCTGGCTTATCATTTGGTGTTAACTGGATTAGGGCTAGTGATTGTTGTTGGGATGAATTGTTTGAGAGTCAACAGACTTTCCTGAGCCATTGAGATGATCAAATTAGGTGTTTCAGGTGTTTGGTGAGCTAGATGTGTGGACATCATCAATTTGATGTTCATGTGGGTATATGCTTGTTGTTTAGTCGAACAAGCTTACGCCAAATAAGCCTTTTGTTTAATTCTTGAAATGGAACAGTTATAGATGGCAGGGAAGTTGAAAGCTTAAGCTTATTTTGCTGTTCACAGAGCTTAGGATTATTCAATCTCATCAGTAGAAGCGAAGTCCATTGATTTTCTTTCATTTGATATACTTGAGATAGTTGAGAGAGGTTCCTAGAATTGAATTATCATGTTAGTTCTTACCTAGTCGAACCCAATTCACTTTAAATATGACTTGAATGATCTAAATTGTGAATTGCGAGGTATGGAACTGCAATGACTACAAGATGCCATTGCAAAATAGGTGTCGAACCCCACTACGATAATAGTATTGTGGATGTGATTGCCTTTTAGTTTTGAAGATGCTCTTGTTTCTACTATATTAAGCCAGTTCAATCATCTAACTCGATTATGAGTAGTCTCAAATTTTTTGAGGATTTTATTGTAGGAAAAGAGATTGTGCATGCACTCTGGTTCTTAACTTGGGCATCAGCTTCTTATATTTGTTATAGAAAATGATTCATCCAAATAATCAAACGCCATTGATATTTATCAACCCATCCGAGATCGCTAAGATCATGATAGTTTTGATATCTTATTTTTACACACCTATCCTTTTTGCCTTGGAAAAGGTCCAAGTTTTGATGATTCCAACATACATAGGATTCCCAAGTTGCCAAGAATTCATATTTTTGGGGAAAAGGATAATGTTTCCCTCTTTTATAATTTGATTTATTTTGTAAAACTATGTTTAGAATATCTTCGTATTAAATACACTTACATTATTCATTTCCTGTTTTTGTTTTTTATTTTTAATACAATTGGTACATGTTACGATTTTAAATATGTTTTGTCAAAATTTTTAAGAAAAAATTAACAAAGATTTATGAAAATATGTGAAAATGACTGAAGATCTTTAAAAAAATGTTGAGTTACACTTCAAAAAACAAGTCGAAAAAAAAAAGGTCGGTGTTTCCAAAGTGCAAGCCAGGATTCCTTTGTCATTACGATAAGGAGCTACATGCGTCTGACTCCTAAATAGTCAATCAGATTTATAGAAATTAGTTATTTTTTTTAAGTAAAAGCAATATTATAAATATAAACTTAGTACCATATTTGGATTTGATATGAGTACTATAATTTTTTCAAATTATAAAATAATTGATAAATTTTATAAAAATTGGAGAATATTCTTTTAATAAATTGTATTATATAAGATTTTAATTTTATTTCAAAAATTCATGATAATATAAATTTGTTAAAAAAATTCACAATAATTAAAAAGTTTTAGCTAAAAATTTAGAATTATAAAATAGTTGATGAATTTTACAAAAATTGAAAAATATTCTTTTAATATATTGTATTATATAAAATTTGAACTTTATATAAAATTGATATAACAAAAGATCGTAATAATTAAAAGTTTTAGCTTCTAAATCTAAACTTTTTAAGGAAATTATATGGATTAAAAATTATAACTTCTGATAAAATTTATAATTAATATTAATTTAACATATTTTCTAAACTCTTTATAAAATTTGAGTTTTCAATTGTTTTGGATAAAATTCTAATTGATTAAATTTTGTATTGAATTTGGATTAAAAAATAGTTAAAGCAATTTTATTTTTTAAATGGTGATGAATTAAATTATATCCTTTTGTTAAAATATTTCATCAAGTTGACTTGAACCCAAACTAGAAGTTAACATTGAAATCTTTTGAATATGTGATTAATTTGAAATGTGCAAAAGAAATACACATTTATTGTAGGAACAACTTCGGTACAAAATAAATCTAGAAACACAATTAAAGGGATCCACAAACAAGAAAATGAGACATTTACGGAAACACAAAAGTTACGTGAGAAACTCGAGTGTTGGGAGAAAAATTCACGAAGTAAAGGCGCTTCACATTTACATATTTATGTGCTTAGTTCGCGAGTGATGCGCGTTACTCTTGATAAATGCAGGGCACTCTAACTAATGTTACGAATGCGATATCGAACTTAATATTGGATTGAGTTTTAGTACGATATTATATCGGTATCGATCAATACTAGGTACTGTTTTAAGTAATTTTTAAATTTATGAAATAGTTCCTAAGTTTTTTTAAAAATTGCAAAATAGTCTATTGTCATATTGTACAGTTGTACTGTATACTTTTAACCCTGTCTATAAAAATTATAATAATAAATAATAATCACAATTAATATTAAATAACAATAATTTTCAAATTTTTCACATATAAATAATAACTACAATTTATATAAAAAAGACAATCATTATCATACAAATATAAAAATAAGAACAATACAAAGTATTTAAAATATTTTAATTTCAATTTTCATTATATAATAAATAATAATTACATAAAAATATCTAATAAAAAGAACAATAAATATCCTTAACTTTCAAATTAGTACAATTTACAATAAGAGTTCCTGATAAGAAAATAATAAAGTAGAATTGAAACATAAAACAAAAACATATATTATTTAATTTACTATCAATTAAATATATAATTAAAATTGATTATTGCTAAAATAATAAATATCTTAATTTAATTTAATAATTATTAATAAATATAACTAAAATTAAAAATATTTTTAAAATATATAAATTTCAAATAAAATTGATTTAATAATTAAAAAATATATAAAATAAATATTAGTTTATAAATAATAATTTTTAAATTATTTATTTTAAAAAATAAAATATTTTTATTAATACTTTATTTATAAATATTATATAAAGATTAAAATAAATTTAAATAAAATAATTTATTTTAAATTTTTATTTAATGTATAATTATTATTAATAATAAAAATATTTATTTTATTTTAAAAATAAAATTAAAAATCACAATAAAGGTTTATCTAAATAACTAATTAAAAAAACTTTGAAAAAAAAGAAAGGGGGGTGGGAGAGGCCGGAGAATTTTTTAAAACATTTTGAAAAATTTGCTAACAATTCCTTATATTTTTTAAAATTTTCGGTACTACTGATATTATAAATATCGTGGGTACCGGTCGGTATCAGACGAACACTCCGGTATCGATTGGTATTTACACTTGGTAAATAAATACCTCTATTTTGTACCGTTCTCTGGCCGGTACGGAATGAAATTCAAAATCTTGACTCTGATTGTCACAAGAACCACAAGAACATCTCGCTTCAAGTCGAGTTCAATAATCATGTCATGAAGCCAAATTGCTTCCTTAACACCTTTAACAGGTGAAGTATATTCTACTTCGGTAGTAGGTAAGGAAGCGATATGTTGTAAAGTACTAACTACTGGTCGAATCACACAAGGTAAAAATATCAGCTGATAAGGACCTTATCTGATCAAGATCACCACCAAATCAGCATTCACATACCCAATCACACCACCAGGACCAGCTCTACTCTTATTGAAAACAAAACCAACATTACTGGACCCTTTCAATCCTTAAAATCCATTTGAGACTTTCTTAATGTTCCTTACCAAAATTGTGCATAAAGCAGCTCACAACATTTACCGTATAAGTCAAGTCAGGTCGAGTACATACCATAGCATACACGAGACTCTCGACTGCACTACTATAAGGAACAAAGGATATGTGAGATTTACCTTCATCTGTGTCAGGACATTATGATAAATGGAAATAAGCGGTTAATGGAATGGTGATAGGCTTACAATGGTTCATATTGAACCTATCTAGCATCTTCACAATATAACTCTTTTGTGACAAGTGTAGTTTCCTTCCTAACGATCCCTACTTATCTCCATTATAAGAATCTTCCTTGTTGGACCTAAGTCCTTCATATCAAATTTACTACTCAACTGGGCCTTCAACTTGTTGACAAGATCAATGTTTGGTGCAACAATTAACATGTCATCAACATATAAAAGTAAATAGATAACTGACCCATCATGAATTTGCTAAAAGTAAACACAATAGTCATGGTTGCTCTTAAAATAACCTTGCCCAATCATAAAAGCATCAAAGCATCAATACCATTTCCTAGGTGATTGTTTTAAACTGCAAAGGAACTTCTTCAACTGGAAAACATGATGTTCTTTTCCAGAAACTACGAAATCCTCGGGTTGTTGAATATAAATCTCTTTATCAAGATTACCATGGTGAAGTTTTAACATCTAATTGTTCCAGCTCAAGGTTATATAAAGTAACTAAAGAGAAAAGAATTCAAATAGATGTGTGGTGAAGGACAAGATAGAAAGTGTCATTAAAATCAACACCCTCTCTCTGGTCAAAACCACGAACTACAAATCTGACCTTGTACCTTTTATTTTCAATCCTAGGGACAAATTCCTTGACCTTTTAAATCCACTTTGCAACTAATGACTCGCTTGCCCTTGGGTAGTTTAACTATATCTCATGTCTTGTTCTTGTTAAGACACGCAACTTCTTCTTGCATTGCAGCCAACCACTTATTAGAATCTACATTAGAGATGACTTCGAAATAACTCTTAGGTTTATAATAATCATTAGTCTCCTGTGCAACTATCAAGGTGCATGCAACCAAATCATAATTATAATAAAAAAACTTGGGCATTTTTTTACTGTTTGCAAGCATGATCTCTTGCTATAGATGGTTAAGGTTGAGGTTGATGCGGTAGACTTATTTAAGTTTTCTCTTCCATTTGATATTTGCTAAACTGAGAGGTGGAAAATGATGGAGTATCACCATCAAGTGATTGGGCACCAATTTCTTAATCCACCTTTTCCCTGATACGCTCTAAATCACCTATAATATAAGATAGAATACAAGCATCTTTCCCTGAAGATAATAAGCATTTTCATTAAAGGTTACATCTCTACTAAGTATAACCTGACGAACACCAGGGTTAAAACACCACAATTGATAACCTTTAACACCAATTTATAGCCTAAGAAGATGCACTTTTTAGCATGAGGAAGTTGCTTTCCTTTATTGATATGAACATAAGTAGGACATCCAAAAATTTTTAAATTAGAATAATCATTAGAATTACCAATCCGAACTTCCTCTAGAATTTTTCAATCAAGTGATCTATAAGGCGAACGATTCACTAAATAAGTTGTAGTAGAAATAACTTCATCCCATAGATCATGTCAGTGCCACACCTTAGTAATGGAGAGCATACATTAAGCTGTTTCTATTAGTGTATGATTCATCCTTTTTGCAATGCCATTCTTCTGAGGCTTGCCAATTAGATTCTTATATCTAGCAATGCCCTCTTGCCTGCAAAAAACTTCAAACTTATGTTCACAAAATTCAAGACCACTAGCAGTGCAAAACCTTTTCACCTTTTTACCTGTTTGGTTCTCTATTAAGATCTTGCCCAAACTTTGCATGAAAAATCATCAATTATGGTCATGCGATATCTTTTTCCTCCCAAGGAAGGAATCTTGGAACGACCCCAAAGATCAGAATGAATGTAATCAAGTATGCCCTTGGTCCTATGAAGACCTACAGAAAAACTAATTTTCTTTGTTTTCCAAAAACATAATGTTAACAAAAATCCATATTAGTAGTGTTTTGACCATCCAACAAACAACACTTGCTTAAAATTGACATGTCTTTGTCACATATGTGACCCAAACGCATGTGTCAAAGTTTGGTTACATCAAAATGGAGAGTAGAGGATACAACTATTGTTGAGCCTGTAATGGTAAAACCTTAAAAAACGTATAGACTACCACAATGAGTACCTTTTAGTAACACAAGAGCTCCTTTAATTACCTTTAAAACTCTACCTTAAGCAAATTACTTACAAACAAGAGATTCTAGTGTATCGAGCGAGATGAAATTTCTTTTTAAATCGGGGATGTGTTTGACTTTAGTCAAGGTATGAATGACACCATCATGTGTATTAATCTTAACATACATTTGCCGATAACCCTGCACTGAGAATTGACTTATAAAAATAAAACCACCATCATATGACTTATAGGTTGAAAACCAATCCTTATGAGGACTCATATGGAATGTACAGCCTGAATCCATTATCCACTAGTTCTTCAACATTTTCCCAATGTCAGCAACTAAAAGAAAATCACCCTCAAAATATGTGTCAATAATGCTAGCCTCGACGAACTTTTCTTGTTGCTTACCTTTGGCCTTCTCTTTTCTCTCATTTTTATTTTTCAACTTATAACACTCGAAAATCTTATGCCTTTGCTTCTTACAAGAATGATATGTTTTACTCGAATTTTTCCCTCTAGATTTTGGCCTGCCTTTCTTCTTATTCTTATCGTTATTTTTTCTCTTATGAGTCCTTCCCCTAACAATCAAACCTTCACCTTAAGGCACTGATAAAATTTTAGTGCCAAAATTTTCCTTAGACAACAAGTTTGTTTTAACATCCTAAAAGCACAAAGTATCACAATTTTCATACAACATGATTTCTTTAAAATGCATATATGAAAGGGGAATTGAGCAAACAAGCAAAACAATTTTATCCTCATCATTAATATTCAAATCAAGATTTTCAAGATCAATCAAGATAGAATTGAACTCAATTGGATAGACATACCTTTTTGCATTCAGATGGTGAAAAATAGTTCCTTAAGATGGAGCTTATAGGGGAGACTCTTCGTCATGTAAAGTGATTCCAATTTTAACCATAACCTAGCCATCATAGTTTTGTTAATCACATCGTGTCGAACTTCTTGAGAAAGGCATAGCTGGATCGTCGAAAGGCCTTTCTCATCGAGGTCCTCCCATTGTTCATCACTCATAGTATCTGGCTTCTTAGATTTTCTGTTCAAGGCTTTATTCAATCTGTGTTGTGTAAGAACAACCTTCATTTGGATATACCAAATTGCAAAACTAATATTTCCATAAAATTTTTCAATGTGGAATTAGTGACAATTGACATAGTGGACTATTCCTTGATTGAGATTAATGAGGCTGCGGTACAAATTCGTAGGAACAACTTTAGTAGAGAATAAATGTAGAAACACAATCAAAGGGAGCCACAAATAAGAAAAAGAGAAATCCACATAAACACTAAAATTAATTAAATTACGTGAGAAATTCGAGTGTTAGGAGAAAAACCTATTGAGCAAAGAACTAATTTCACTATGTTCAAGGAAGGGGTTACAAGGTATCTTAGAAACTCTCACGTAATCTCTCAAGAAAGTTGAAAAATTCACTTACATGTCTAAAACAAGTCTCACATGAAAATATATATAAACCGAGAGGGACAACAACGTCCACCACAAAATTGTGTCAGCTACACAACAACTTTCTCTTACACAACAAAAAGGACAAATTATGCTAGCTGTATCTTATATTATATTCTTGATTGTTAGATGAAAAACAAGGCAACAATAGAGAGACATAATTTGTTGTACATTAGAGGGAAAATTGAGTCATACTCCAACATTTATTACTTCGTTTATAAGATATGTAGCACTTAACTCTAAAAATAACTTGTAAAAAGAACGATGAGGAAGACTCAAAGATACAAATTACAAGTTATCACTTGGATTTTAGCAAGAAATCCTGAGATTTCCTCTCATAATAATAGTCATTGGCAGAAGAAGCATCAGCAGAAAAGATCATCACCCCTTTAACAGAAAATCCAGTTTTCTCCAACAATCTTAAAGCATCAAAGAATTCATCACCTTGAATACCTCTTCCATTGACCTCATAGCTTGGCAACAACTTATTTCTATCAAACTGGCTCGCGCGCAGCTTGAACACTTCCAGGAACTTTGGAGGAACCCTGATCTTGTCGGTATAGAACTGATAGTTAACATAGTCGATTACTAGCCCGAACTTTCGATAGAGGTCTACGTAGGGTTTAATAGTCTTATGAAATGGAGCAATGGTGGCCACAGAGATAACCCTTTGCTTCTTCAAGTTGGTGATGAGCTCACCGATACAGGAAGCAAAGCTGGAGTCGTTCTTAGGAAATGTTTCATAGTCGATATCGATACCATCGAGATGGTACTTCTTGACAATGGAGTTTAGGGACTTGAAAGCGTTGGATATCCAGAGTTTAGGGTTCTTTGGGGTGTACCATGTCAGGACCTTATCGTTGATACTCCAACCAGAAAGACTAGCCAAGACCTTGACATTGGCATGACGGCTTTTAATGGTTGCGACGGAGGCCGGTGTTAAACTGTCCGCCCAATATGGAGAGAATATGCCATTTTGAGGGTTACCGGAGGAGTCTGCGTCAATGGCGAAGCCAAGTATGAAGTAGAAGTCGATCATGTCTTTCACTGGAACTTCATTAAAGCTTACACAAGCCCCCGTTGCTCCGATGTACTCCATCATCACTTTAGCATCTGTTATTTTTATGGAAAAATATAAGTATATATATTAAAAATGTGATTGGTTTTAACTTCTTTAATTAATATTTGAAACAATATATGAATTGAGATTTAGGAATGCTTTTAAATTATTAGACACTACTCATATAATTATGAAACATAGATATAATTACCACAAATTGTGATTATAAATTAGATTACAACTAACCACTTAAAGAGTTTTCTTAAGTGGAGTACTTACTCTTAAAACGATTCTTTTATAATGAACATAATCTCATGTAATTTCTTAAGTTTATACTAATATAATAATTAATTTAATTTTAATTTAAAAGAATTATATACTAAAATATAAATAATTAAGAATTGATTACTATTATTCCTTTTAATATTATAAAAAAATTATCACTCATCTTCTTTTCTTTTTAATCTTACAAAAAAATATATCACTCCTCTTCTTTTTGATATAAGATTTAACACTTACTTTCCAAATAAGATTACATAAATGTTTGAATGCTTAAAATATTTTCATTTCAAGAAAAAATGATCTTTTACGATGAGCGTTATAAATGGTATTAGGTAAACCCCCGTTACTACTATATTGACTTTGGATAAAAAGATAAATTAGGTGAAATATTGAAAATGATAAAAGATTTTAAATTATAAATTGAGTCTTGAAGTTGATATCAAAAGCTCAACGATTGACGAAATTGTGATATTATATACAAGATGAAAGTCAAATTTCATATTGAAGAGAAAAGAATATATTTTTTTTTTAAACCCATAATTTTATTATTGAATCATTTTATATTGAGACATTGCTTCATATTAATTAATGATTGAAACAGTTAATAATTTAGTATGATACTCAAAAACTGATTTATCACATTTAAATTTTACAAAAGATGATATCTTTTAACTTTTCCTCCACAAAATCAAAAATAAACTTTCTTTATTAAGATTATTTTTGGCAATGAATCGGGTTAGACCAACCTCATTCTAATTTGGCTCGATCTAATGCTCCTAAGAAACAATTCCTAATCTGAATTCGTTCAAGTCATTTAAAATGACGTGGGTCAGATTTTCACTTAACTTCTTAAAAAAGATGTCATCTTAGTATGAAATTTATTAACTTATAGAACAAAACGATAATGTTTTGGTAAGTTAAACCAAAATATTGTCATTAATCCTCATATTTGAATTCAACTCGAAGTCTAATCAATTTAAGGCTAACTTGTTAATTGTTGATAAAACTAGGGATGACGGGAAAATAAATTTAGTTCAATCTAGTCTGATTCAAATTTAACGAGTCCAATTTAAATTGATCGAATCTCATATCAGACTCAGATATTTTTTTTGAAAATTTCAAAATTTAGGTAATATTCAAGCTCGAGTTGTTTGATTGAAAAATCGCAATTTTTTTATAAACCTCGTTTTGAATTTTTAAAAATTAGAAAATTAATTAAGCCCTATCAAACTTCAAGCTACTAAGTTTGATCGAGGTCAAGCTCAAATTTGGAGTCTTAGGCCTGATTAGGCTTTCAGTCCAAGCCCGAAATACTTAACAGATGGACTGGACAGAATTTGCCATTCGTAATCACGGTTAGTGTTCCAAGTAATGAATCAAGCACTTAACCCTCGATCTATACAAAACTGAAACATGAGTACATACCGCAAAATTCCTGACAGATGAATGCAGCTCCGACGAGGTAGCGGAGCAAGACATGAATCTTTGTTGTTGATCTCATTGTTTCTGCAAGGTCTGATGATTGAAAAGATAAAACATAGTACCAGGTTATATAGAGACAATGGTGAGGTAGGCAACAAGTGGCCGTGGCCGTTCCTGTCAACTTGGAATATATATGTTTCGTATAAGACAATAGGAATATAGTTGATATAATGTTAGTCTCTGTCATAACCCTTGTCTAGGTTCCTGAAGAAATTACAGAGTCAGAAAGTCGAGGCCTTGTGACTAGTTAGCATAGGCCAATTACTAGAGACAAACCAGAATGTTGTTTTAGACCATTATATCAATGTTACTTTGGTTAGAATTTGGATTCAAAGATCGATCAACTTGAATTTGACTTATTGACTTCTTACCTGTCTACACTTGATCAAATTTTGTTAATTTTACATATTCAAATTTGTAATTATTATATGAATTGATACCGTCGCTTAATTTTAAATTATTAATTTGTTAAGTAATTTATTTAAATTATATAACTTGTAAATTACAGTTTTAGCCGCAGCATAGAATCAGTGCGTATAGCTCTATATTGGCTTTGGCTGAAATTCTATGAGAGATTGACCAAATGATCACTTTAATAAGGAAATTAAAAAAAAAAAGAAACCAATTGTGTTTTGTTTCTGCGTCTATACGTCTCTTGCTTTCAACTAAAGACATATCGAATGGTCTGTCTCTGTTAGATTGAAACACAAATCTAACTATTTATAAGCTTAATTAGTACATATTATGGTATAATTGTTTTGATAGTGTAATGGTATATTAATTGATGAACTAATTTTGAAGTAAATTAGTTATTTCAAAAAAGGTAATATTGAAAATTTTAATTTAATATTACTTAAAAATTATAAATAAATAACAAAATTAATGGAATACAGTCAAATGAATTATATGTTAAACCAAAGCAAATAACAATCTTCCAAATATAAGAATTGAAATGAAAAAAATTAAATAACATAAAATTCTAATATAATTAATTTTATTAATTATTAGATAGAGGTGACATTTTTAACTTGATTAAACTAGATTTGAACTTAACACATAAAATTTGAATTTACTAAACTTAGAAGTAGTTCAAGCTTGAAAGGTCTAATTTGACTCTACTTAATCTAAAACATCAAATTTTTCAAGCAACATAAAGGAGGTCGCACCTATCTATCCTAATGCCAACCTTACCTCTAGATTCATGAGAATAAGTTAAATTATAAGGATACAACTCCTTTTATAAGAGTGTCACTAGGCTCCTAATATGATGCAACTTAAGCTTATACAGCGTTAACTGATCCATCAAACCACCAAACGTTGTTGTTTCTCAAATTATGACTTCTGTTGCCGGAGTTCTTGAGGTAACGACTTAGGTAGGGTTCGTCCTATCTCTTTCTATTGTTACTTTCTCCAACTTGGGTAGGGTTCCAAATCATATTTTTCTTCCAGGAAAGGGAAAAAA
>JANQAP020000224.1:167675-181978 GCA_026874005.2 Erythroxylum coriaceum | reverse complement strand
TTAAATATTTACTTGTTTAGCAATGAGAATGAGAATTTGAGGATTTGCTGTTATGTATGATGATGGTTGTGAAAGAGAAATGAGTATGTGATTGTAAATTGTTGTTTGGTTTAAAATAACATGTTAGAGATTGGAAGGGTTGTATGGGATTTAACTATTTGAGGGAGATTTAAGAATTTAACAAAAGTACTTAATAGTTGAATTGATATGAAGTGTATGTGTATTTTAGTGTTGAAATGTTGATTTAGAGTTGTAGGTTAGAAGGTTTCGCCGTGGCGAAGTCAACCTCGGTCGTGGCTAACTTTTCCCGAAAGGTGTTTTCATCTCCATCTCGTGATTTCGTCGAGGCGAAGTTATAGGTTGGCCGCGGTGAAATGTTCCCGAGAGATCCCTGGAAATATTTCCTAGTTTTGCCGTGGCGAAACATTTAGTTTGCCACGACAAATCCTTGTTTTGACCCTCCAAATGGAAAAATCTCTTTTCGGAGTCTTTATAAAAGTTGTAGATCTAAAAGTCCTCTTCAAAACCATCCTAAGACAACCTTAGTCTGATCTCTCTAGTGAAAGTTATGTCAATTGTCCCAAGATAGGTACAATATGATTGAGGACATAACCAGGTTTGACTCGTTTGGCCATAACTCCATCATCTGATCACCAAATGAAGTGATTATTGAACTAAGAGATTCCTAACTTATTTATTTATCTCTCTATAAAATTTTGGTATCTATTGGAGTCGATTCCAAAAATATTGAAGGAGAGAAAGTGGGAAACGACTAAAGAGCATGAATTGATTGTTTTACTGAACATACTTCGGTATTCTAATCATATCTTGATTGATAGAGATCCGAATAAGACGATTATTGTTTCAAAATAAACTAGAGACATGGAACTACAATTGTTCGGAAGAAGTAAATTTGTGATTCAGCTGCCAGAACTGGTTTTGGGTTAGAGAGATCCCATAGAAATAACCTTACGGGATTATACGTTCACATCTTTTGATATTCCGGATAGTTGAGCTCCGAAAATGGGATCCAAAAAAATATATCGTATAAGTCAGTGTTGCATATCACATCACATTCTCCATTGACTTCAGATGTATTTTGCTATTTCAAATTAGTTCAATTAATCATTTCAATTCAATCTTATTATGTATGTAGGGATGCAAATGTAAATGCACATGCGTTTTCAATTTCATTTTGTTTTGTTATGATCAAGTGCCTATCAGTCCAATCTGCTATTCTGTACCCCTTGTGGGTACCGAGTCCATGACTGGCCCATACCCCTTGTGGATATCGAGTCCATGCTATAAGAACCTGAGGCTCTTTTTCATAATTCTGAGCTCAAGGCTCTTTCCTACACATTGGTCACTCTAATTACAACTCATTTATTTGATGATACATTTTAATATGGTAGATGCATCATTTCATATGCTATGCTTTCATTACTTTTCATTTCTGTGTGCTCATTCCATATAACTAACTCCTCGGACCTAATTCCATCATTTATCAATCAATTATACACGCATTTCATATAAAACATAAAATTCATACAAAAGCACATATATGCGAATTTGCATCTAAGTTGACTCACAGTACTCTCCAAAAATGTTATTGCCTCGATGTTCCGGCAATGTTTAGATGTTGATGATCATCTTACACTTCTGTCGTCATTCAATGCATACACACATAGGTCACAAATCACTAATTTGTTTATTCATGTATATATATATATATATATTGACTTCCCGGGTATGTATTCTTATGCATAGATCTTGACTATTCAATTCCACATTTTATCCATTATGAGTTGACTTATCAAATTAGCACCAACTTGGTATCATAAACCCTTGCAAATCACTTATACATGTTACCATATCCAATGTAAATCAATCTATCCACTATACAAAATAATGTGTGCTTATATACCCTAAGACCATTTAAACATTACAGTTTGTATACTATCACTTTGCAATTAGGTTTATACTTTTAAGTAAGCTTGATTTACTCTAAATTCATCAACCATACATTTCACTTCTCATTGTACATTTTCATGATCAAATAGCCTTTTATATCACACACAATTGTTACTTTAAATCTAAAAATTTCAACAAGCTACATATCTTATTCACCAAGTTTTTTTCTAGCAATATGAATTTATACATTTACCAAATTCTCATTCATAAGTACCTCATGTTCTTTAATGCTCATTCATCTATACTTTATACACATTGCACATGTCCTTAAGATCATATTTTCGTTAAAAGAACATATTTATTCCTTTAACACATCATAATTTCCAACTTTGAATACAACCACATCAAAACAGTCCATTGTTTAGTTTATGTCGTCAATTAACTACATATCCTTATCATGCTCTTAAACAATTAATCAAGAAACAATCTAGGCTAATTCCTAGCCTTAATTAAGTCCAAATACACTTATATAGATTGAATTTTCTTAGCTGGTTCGACATGTACACAAAGTTGAAACTAAAGTTCCAGAAATTTGTCATCAACATCACTAATGTGTGTGACTCTACTTCCTTAATACTTCATGAATTTCACAAGCTTAGAGACATCACTAACACCTGAACTTTTCCAGATTTCATGTCCTTTAAAGTTACTTCATTTCAAGTTAATTTAACTTTCATATTGGTTACACTTAGACTCACAGAATTCTGCTCACTTTTTTCTTTACCATTCACTTTTTACAATCACACCTACAGCCCTAAATTTTCAGATTTGAAAACACCTTTATATCACTTATCTTTATCATGATTCCTCATCAATTATACTTCAAATCCCAACTTAAATCATCCTTGCAACAACCTATAAGCTACTGTTTTCGTACATCCAAAAATAGTACAGAAAAGTAACCAATTTATTCTTCATTCATTTTTTTTCCAGCACGTCGTTAACACCAACAACCCATTCAATCCATCCCTAATTAGCCATAATAAAATTTTGCTAACATATTCCACAATAGGTTAGTATTTCACTTACTTGATTAGCTTGAATACCATCTCAAATGTCAAGCTTTCTTAGCCACATTTGCATGCAAGAACATTTCAAGAACATTGAGGGGATGGGTTCGGACATGACTAAAAGAAAAAGACAGCAGTACATGTAACAATGTCCTGCCTCTATAGCTATCTTTATAATGGATTTTGCATGGGTTTAGGGTGGTGATGTACAAAACTAAGGCAGAAATTCAAAGGTTTGAGTTAGGTGTTGGTTTTAGCAATGAGAGGGAGGAGATGGAGAGTATACAACCAGAAAAATGACAAAAGAAAATGCCTGGAGTGTATAAGTCATATGGAGGACACTTGTCATATATTAAAGTAAGACACATGTCCCCTCTTTAGATAGTGCACATGTCCTTTATGACTGTCATATGTCACTTAATTCTTTATGCCATATGTCACTCATTTTATAGTCTTAGTCATCCCAGATCTTCACTGGTCAACTTCATTTTGCCACTTTCATACCCAAGAGAATCCACATAAAATCTTTGTCACTTCGCTTTCATATTTTTAAATCATGATTCATGTGTGTATACTAATATTATTCATGTAAACGAAATCATAAAATCATATCCTAAATGTAGCAAATTAATTCTATAATGATGTAACTTATGTTACTCCGTATATTATGCTTAAATGAAATCTTAACACTCTAACCCTCAGTAGTTTTGGAGACTGACTATTACAAGTAATAACAGTGGGTTTTTCTTCCAAAATTGTCAAGTCAAGATCCAATACGCCCAAGGGGAAATTGACTTGTTCATTCCATTCAGATAAGATCAAACCATTAAATACGATAACAGAAGAAACTTATGAATAAAGCGAGATTGTTGTAAATAAACATAGATACTCATAATTAGCTTTATTATAAATTCATATCAAACTTCAAAGTATATTATAAAAAACCTTTGGGTATATATTGCAACACACAATCATAAATAAATGCCACTTTTCATCATTATCAAGAAATTAAAATTCTTAACCAAACATATATGTCATCTTTGGATAAACAAAATCTATTTGACTTAAGAAATTTAATTTCTTCAATGATGCTCATTAATCATAAAATAAATGATTTTCCTTTGGGAAAATCCTAAAGTTCTAATAACCAATGAACGTAATTTATTCATCAATTTTCTTAATTGGCATTTTATGAGTGTCACGAATAAATGACTATTTTATGCATGATATTTTAATCATTTAGCTTGGTGACTTTTATAATCACAAACTATATATTCCAACTTCAGATCATGCATATAAATCAATTTACATACATATAAGACAAAAAGACAACACATATTAAATGCATATAAGATAAAAGACAACACGTATTAAATGCATATAAGACCAAAAGACAACACATATGAAATATAGATATGGGTACATCTGGGGAATCACATAGTGTGAAAGAAACGCATAATATAAAATTCATAGCAATACGATCATACTTCTTCATACTGTTACAAGTGCTGAATTATATCCCTCTCCTGTTGCATTTATGGATAGTGATTTTAGATTTCAACCAAGTAATTCACAAAGATGATATAGAGGCAAATTTTCATAAGCGAATCATAGGCAGAAGACAATATTCATCATAGATAGGTTCTTCAACAATAATTATTCACTATTTGTGATAGAAAATTATAGGTTTCTAAACCTAAATTTGATACCACATGTAAGGAGAAACTGATTTTGTCTATATTATAAAAGATCTTGAAACCAATAATTTTCACATACCTGGATTTGATGAAGAAGACATGATGCTTGATCTTGATAATAATTACCTTCTCTACGTAGAAAAATTGGTGTCTCTCCATTTCTCCCTTTCTTTTGTTTACACGCTCTTTTCTGATGGATGCGTAAGTTTTTCTTAAACGTATAAATTAGGGCAAAAAGAGAACCAATTTTATGTGTGCCTTTCTTTTAGTCTAATACGTCCATCAAGTATCAATATGTAATTAATTAACGGATGAGAATTTTCTATGTTAATAATTTCCCTAATAATATCAATTTTGATTTATATCTGAATAGGAAGTTACTAACCTTAATCCCTAATTTTTAGGCCACTTGAAAAAATTGCCTTACGGTAACTTCCAACATTCTCCCACTTGGCCTAAAATTGGATGAAACTAATGCATAAGTATGATGAATTTACAATTAAGCACCAAAACTCATCCTCAAAATATCATTCTTATCTAAATATGATAAAAAACTAAATGTGGGTTACAGCGGTTGTATATTTATTATATAACATACTCCTTTTCATATACTACAAACACTGGTGTTTTACCATACTAAACCTATAATTGACACATAAATTTCAACATGGTCCACAGTAATGTTTCTAGTAAATTCAAGTTCTGACATGTCAGAATACAATTATGTGCACATTATAACTAGAAACAATAAATGGTATATATCAGAAACACATCAATGAGCTCAAAATGTCAACTTCATTAGATACATCATTCAAAAGGACAACCACGACCTATACTTTGTACATGTTCTTTAAATGTTTTTGGTTGTAAATCTTTAGTTAACAAATCTGTTATCATGAGATCTGTTCTAATATGCTCAATAGGCACTCTCTGTTTTTGAACCTCCTCTTTAACGACAAAATACTTGAGTTCTATATGGTTGGCACCTCTTGAGTATTTGTCGTTTTTGGAGAAGAACATTCTTCCAAAATTATCACAATAAATTTTCAGTGGCTTAGTAATGGTGTCAACAACTCCAAGTCCTAAAATAAAGTTTCGTAGCCATAATGCATGTATTGTGGCTTCAAAATATGCCACAAATTCTGCTTCCATGGTGGATGAGATAATGGCAAATTGTTTAGCACTTTTCCATGATACTGCTCCTTTGGCAAGAAAGAACAAATAACCATAAGTTGACTTTCTACTGTCAATGCATCCAGCAAAATCTGAATCTAGGTATCTAATCGCTTCCAAGTGATTAGATCTTCTATATAAAAGCATGTAATTCTTTATTCCTTGAAGATATCTTAAAACTTTCTTTGCAACTTTTCAGTGATTACTTTAATACATACCTAGCATTCCAACCTCAAAACTAATATCCGATCTTGTACAAGTTTGTGCATACATTAGACTTCCTACAACAGAAGCGTAAGAAATTGATTCCATTTGCTTTCATTCTATATCATTCTTTGGACATTACATAAGACTAAATTTATCTCCTTTTTGAACTAGAACAGTTCCAGAAGAACATTTTTGCATATTAAATCTCTCTAGAATTCTTTTAATATAGGCTTTTTAGGGCAATCCTAATAGTCCTTGTGATCTATCATGGAATATTTCAATTCCTATTACACAGGATGCCTCTCACATGTCTTTTATTTCAAAAATTTTTTAGAATCTTTTGTCTCATGCAACATACCCAAATCATTAGTAGCAAGCAAGATATCACAACATATAAGACTAAAATAAAATTTTGCTTCCACTAATATTTTGGTATATACAAGGATCAACAAGATGTTTTTTGAAACCGAAAGAGGTGATGGTATTATTAAACTTAATATATCATTGCCTAGAAGCTTGTTTGAGTCCATATATTGATTTCTTAAGTTTACACACCATATGACTTTTTCTTCAATTGAAAAACCTTCGGGTTGGTCCATATAAACTTCCTCTTCAAGATTTCCAATCAGAAAAGGTTGTTTTTACATCCATTTGGTGTAACTCTAAATCAAAATGAGCTACCAGTGTTACAATAATATGCAATGAGTTTTTCTTTAAGATAAGTGAAAATGTCTCTTTATAATCAATGTCATCATTTTAAGTATATCCTTTAGCAACAAGTCTAGCCTTATATCGCTCGATATTGCCATTTGAGTCAAGTTTGGTCTTGAAAACCCATTTACACCCAACTCGTTTAGAACCTTCTGGCAATTCAATGATATTCCATACTTTGTTATCATTCATAGATTTTGAATCTTCCTTTATGGCATCAACCCACTTTCTGACTCAACACATTCTATGGCTTGTTAAAATGAAATTGGATCTTTATTAATTCCAATATCAAGATTTGATTCTTGCAAATAAACTTTATAGTCACTTGAAATAGTTGATTTCCTTATTCTTTGAAATCTTCTCAAAGGTATTTCATGTGACTCATTTGCTTCAGATCTATGTGAGTTAGTTTCTTCAAGGGATATTTCGTCATTCAAATGTTGTTCATTGTTGTCAATACGTTCTTTAACAATTGGAACAACACTTGGAGCAATAATGGTTGAAGGAACACTTACAGATAAAGGAACATTTATCTTTACTTCCTTTATGTTCACAGTTTGTTGTTCCTCGCTCCCATTAATTTCACCATTTTAAAAAAATTTTGCATTAACGGTTTCAACTGTTCTCAGACTATGGTTTGGATAGGAATGCATATAATTAAGACCAAAAGATAACACATATTAAATGCATCTAAGAGAAAAAGACAACACATAAGAAATATATATATGGGTACATACGGGGAATCACATAGTGTGAGAGAAACATGTAATATAAAATTCATAGCAATACGGTCATATTTCTTCATAGTGATACAAGTGTCGAATTCTATCCCTATCCTATTGCATTTATTGACAGTGATTTTAGATTCCAACTACGTAATTCACAAAGATGATATAGAGGCAAATTTTGTAAGCGGATCATAGGCGGAAGACGGTATTCGTCATAGATAGGTTCTTCAACAATAATTATTCACTATTTGAAATTTCAGCAGCAAACAAAGGGTCTCAGTTATGCTCGGGGCTCATGACAGTCACCCTCTGGACCCTTTGTCTGCGGCTGAAATTTCTGTGGCTGTTGCAATAGTCAGGACTGCTGAAGGCTGAAGCCACTCCAGAGGTTGGCGAAAGCTTTTTTCCTTCTAAAGTTTATGTGCCCTTTCAACTTTTGAAGTGGTTTGTTGATGATTTTTTCTAAATTCAGATCAGAGACAGCATGCGATTCATTGAGGTGGTTCTACTCGAACCAGATAAACACATCGTTGCATTAGCTGATGCATATTTCTTTCCTCCGTCATTGCTTCCTAGGACAAAAGGTGGCCCAATCATTCCTACAAAGCTGCCTTCCAGGAGGGCCAGACTTGTTGTTTACAATAAAAGGTCAAATGAGACTAGCATATGGATTGTGGAGCTGTCTGAAGTACATGCAGTTACTCGAGGTGGACATCATAGGGGTAAAGTAATATCATCGAAAGTTATCCCAGATGTTCAGCCCCCAATGGTTTGTCCTATTTCCCTACCATCTTTTGTTGTTTCCCACGCAATGGTCAAGTACACTTGAACTTCTGCTATGCGTATTTAATCAGGTTTAACAGTTACGAAAAGATCTACACTACGTTAGGAGATTAAAAAATATCGCTTTGTTAAGGGGAGATAGTTCCTCAGAATCATCATTAAAAGTTTGTTGGAGAAAAAGGAATGCTGTGTGTTAAATCCTCAACCACTCCATTACAGATAAATCTTCATTTTGGCTTACCGTACATTCATGATCGCAACAATAACTGTATTATTTGTTAACCCATTGGATTGGTCTGAAAATCCAAATAATTTCTATAATCTTGGCTTATCAGTATATTAAGAGGGACTTGAAAAGAACTTCTGAATTGGATGTACTAGGAATTCGTGTTGTTGCATTTTCTCATTTATTCTTTGGAAATTCAGGACGCTGTTGAATATGCTGAATGTGAATCTGTTGTAAAGGACTTCCCTCCATTCAGAGAAGCCATGAAGAAAAGGGGTATTTCCGATATGGACCTTGTGATGGTTGATTCCTGGTAAACTACCGTGACTCATGCGTGCTCTAACTACATGTTATCTAAAATTTATTTACCAACATCTTGTGAGCCATGAACGGTCTGACTGCATGATTAATGCAGGTGTGTGGTTATCATGGTGATGCTGATGCTCCAAGCAGAAGGCTTGCAAAACCACTTATATTCTGCAGAACTCGAAGTGACTGTCCAATGGAAAATGGTTATGCCCGCCCGGTTGAGGGCGTTTATGTTCTTTTAGATATTCAAAACATGGAGGTAACAGAGTTTGAGGATCGGAAACTGATTCCTCTACCTCCAGCAGATCCATTGAGGAACTATACAGCAGCTGAAACAAGAGGTGGTGTTGATCGAAGTGATGTGAAGCCTTTGCGAATTATTCAACCAGAAGGTCCAAGCTTTCGTGTCACTGGACATTTTGTTGAATGGCAGAAGGTATATATAACATTAACATCGGTATATTAACTCACGCTTAATCAAATTAATATATTTACAATAAGCAGAGATGTGCTTGTTGCTGGTTTACAGTGGAACTTTCGAGTTGGATTCACTCCTAGGGAAGGCTTAGTTATATATTCCGTTGCATATGTTGATGGAAGTAGGGGCCGAAGACCTGTAGCTCACAGGCTAAGCTTTGCATAAATGGTTGTGCCGTATAGAGATCCAAATGAACCACATCACCGGAAGAATGCTTTTGATGCAGGGGAAGATGGCCCTGGTAAAAATGCACTCTCTTAAGAAGGTATGCAGACTAAAAACTCGGAGTGCATGTATTTTGTACTCTTTTTTTTTTTTTGGCTCCTTTTCCCTCATAATTAGTTCATCATTTTCTGTTGTCTGATAACGAGAACTACAAATACAGGGATGTGACTGTTTGGGCTATATCACATATTTTGATGCCCAGTTCACTAACTTCACTGGAGGTATTGAAACAATTGAAAACTGTGTCTGTTTACGCGAGGAGGATCATAGCATCTTTGGAAGCATCAAGACTGGAGAGCAGGTTTGGCAGAAGTAAGAAGTCTAGACGGCTCTCTGTCTCTTTTATGTGCAGTGGCCAATTATGAGTATGGATTCTTCTGGCATTTTTATCAGGCAAGCTGAGGATTTCTAAATTTTTAGGGGGTGCTTTTAGGAAAGGGTTAAAGAGTAAAGAATAAAAAGTAAATGGTTATTTATTGATTATTATTATAGAAGTAATAGTTTGATATCTTACTCTTAGGAAATTCTCCGTACCCTTTATTTAGTAAAAAAATAAAACTCATTTTTTAGTAGTGGATTTTTAAAAAAATATTTTTAATACTAATTAATTAAATACAATTAATTAATTAAAACATAATTAATTAATTAATTAAAATATAATTAATTACATTATAATTAATGTAAATATAATTCATTCATTAATTAAAATATTATAATTAAAATATAATTAAAATATTATAATTAAAATATTAATTAATTATAATGTAATAAATTTTTATTTTTCAATATTTTTTACAATCTAACCACTATTAATAATAATAGTAATTATTCCTTCTTCTGAACCAACCATCATAATTATAATGATAATATTCATTCTTATTCTTTACTATATTTATTTTCATTCCTATTACCATTTTCTTATACGAACCAACCGCCCGTTAAGTTCAACTTCCTCTTTTCGGCCTTTAGAAAATATCTATTATAACTTGGTTAAAGATTAGGTTTTAATTACAGCCTTTTCAGGTATCTAAGTGGGCTCTGTTGTTACAGGACGGGAAAATTGAAGCTGAAGTTAAACTTACAGGTATCCTGAGCTTAGGATCCTTGCGACCTGCAGATAAGACTAGTAAGTATGGAACAACTATTGCTCCAGGTCTATATGCGCCAATCCATCAGCACTTTTTTGTTGCTCGTATGGACATGGCTGTTGACTGCAAGCCAGGTGAAACTTTTAATCAGGTGATTTTAATAAAATCTCCGGTTTCCTGTCCTTACTTTTCCTAGCTTGACAATTAAATCTTTTTTTTTTGGGGCAGGTTCATTTATTTTCCTGAAGAAAATAGGTGTAAAACATCCAGTCTGTTAATTATTAATGTGATTTTGTTGATGAACTTATTCTTGTTTTACTTATTTGTTACACTTTTGTTTCCCTTACAAAGTCTTGCTAGAGATGTTTGAGGAAATCAAAGTTCTTTTTTGAGAGAAAACAGAAAGGATACGGGGGTCTCAAATCTCATTCAATTCTGAATTTTTGCTCTTAGTAGCCTATTTATTGTTGTTATCAAGTTGGATAGGCCTATTTAATTCACCATGACGGTATGCACGAAATGGTAATAAAAATCTGTGGATGTTGTTGCAACAAGTTTTTTACGTGTGCATGATAGTTGCATGTTTACATGAAAGATGCTGCTGGTTTCCTTTGTGAAGATGTCTTAGTTACTGCTAGTTCATGGTCCTTTAATTAGAACATTTCATGGTTTTAGGTCGTTGAGGTGGATGTCAAATTTAAGGAACCTGGGAGAAAAATGTCCACCATAATGCATTTTATGCTGAAGAAACACTGCTCAGATCAGAATTGGAAGCAATGCGGGACTGTAATCCTCAAACAGCCCGCCATTGGATAGTAAGATATCGATACCCATATGGCACATCATTTCCCTCATTTTCTTTTGGACCGCTATTATAGCATCTAATTTATATTTCTTTCAATGAATTTACAGCTCCCCCTGATTTGAATTGCCTAATCCTGATCTTTTTCTATAACGATTTCATGCTTGGAAGTGAATCCATTCCCCACTCTTGAACCTTCGTTGATGGGGCGGCCTGAAAGTCCGTGTTTTTCTCCTGGCTTTTTGCTCTGTCTTTCTTTTTGTTTGGTCAACTAAGGGATTATGCAACTTTGCCTACAGGGACAGTAACACGTTCTTGTACCCGGTAAATTACAAACAGTTTTCCGTTACAATTATCATAAAGAAAAATTTTCCTCCTGATGCCAATTCCATCGTTAAGATTTGTGTTTATTATGTAGAACTCGCGACTTTCTTGTTAGTTTATGCCCTACGGCGGATCACTTTGGTTGTATTTTAGTGACAAATTGTTTAAAGACATTTTTTATCTTGTACATGTTTAGATGTATATGATAAAGTTCATGAAATAATTGTACATTGTAAATGAAATTATAATTAGATTATAATTATGAGATTCATATTTCATTTATGTATTATTCCTAAATATTCCTAGTCATTAATCTATTAAGATTGAATATTAATGGAATATAAAAAGACTAGCACATATTTTGTTTTTCTTTATGAAAGAAGTAGTCGATCTCATAGGCTAAATTATAGAGATACTTAAACAAACGTGTGTGTACTTGTTAGAGAATAAGTTCATTAAACAGACCCGATATGAAAAATCCATTTGAAACATTACTTGCATTTCTGTGGAATTCTAATTGTGATGATTGTATAAGTAATCCTTTGACTTGAGATGACCAAAGTTATCTTGTATAGAGATTGCTACGTTTTGATATTATTTATGACCTATTTAATCATGAGTTGTTCAATCAGTAGTCATTGGATGTAGCATGAATTATATGGAGATAGTTATGTGATCAAGATAGGATTTATCACCTTAAAGTAATTAGGAAGAATGTTCCGTTGTTATCGATTAGTTTTGATTCAGAAAATCCTTGGTCAAGGTGAAATGATGTTTTGTAAATAGTTTACAATTATCATTAATTGAATCAATAGCTAATGGTAGAGAACTAATATAATTGGACTCAAAATAGAGTAAACATTAATTCCATATTCTATGTCTAATTGAAACATTGGTTGGTGAAAGGATTGAATTATACGAAAAAATCATGTACAGAAAGGTTAATCAAAACTACTTTGACATTCCTAAATATTTGGGTGGTCATGATGCATTGCTAGACGTCAATCTTGATATATGATTATAAATTGTTTAATTAAAGAATTAAAGATAAATTAAAAGGAGTTTTAATTTATCTAATTTTAATTCACAATTAGAATTAGAATTTATAATCATTGTCAAGTTAAACAATTTAATCAAGTTAGACTTGATTGTATAATTTGAAAAACTTTATGATTAAATATTAGATATTTAATAAATAAGGATTAATATGAGATATTGAATCTTATATTGGCATAATTGGTATTTGATTAGAATTATTTGTAATTCTAATTAAGTTTAATTGAAATTAGAATTTAATTTCAATTAAATTACTAAATAGTTCAAAGCTTATTATAAATAGGCTTAAGCTCTATGGAGCTAACACTCCTTACTTAACCCTCTCTGTAAGAGTTACAAGGTTCTCTCAACTCATTCTGTGGATACCTTTAAAGGTCGGACTTTTGTGCAGCTACGATAATTGAAACAGATCAATTTCGGGAACAGTTCGAGGGATACGACAAGATAAAGATCAAACTTCGAAATAAGGTATGAATTAAGTTTATGCTTTATTACAATTTGGGTTAATCATTTTATAAAATTAAAGTGATATTGGTTTTCAGGAAATCAAAGGTTGCGAAAAAGTTTCGTAATTATTCCGCTGCGATCAGGATCAGATGCCGACCCAGTTTTCCAACAGTGGTATCAGAGCAATCTTTAATTCTATGATTTGATTAAATTTGAGTAATTGTTATTGATTATAATTTTGGAATTGAATTGCAAAAGGTTTGCGACTTAAATCTGAAAAATGTTTCAGATTGATACCGTATAAACTCTAAAGCCAATTGATTAAGAATCTAGAATTTTGGTATGCACTTGTTACTTGTTTTTTGGATATTGCTGAAGAAGTTAGGTTTGAGAAACCCATCGTGGTTTTGGTTGTAGTTTTTGTTTTTAATTAGGATACCTAAAGCAAAAAAAATTGAATTACATTCGATTGGGAATTCTGGATTGTCTGGTTGGTTAGGGTTTGTTACGCCATTTTTGTGGCGTCATTTGGGTATTTACACCCATAGAAATCGACAATCATTAACGAGACAAATTAACTTTAAGGGCATCTACTAGTTGCTTTTGTTCTGGAAAAACTTATGCGTTTTTTGTTGTTTTTCACATATATTGGGTGGTTAATTATGGATTTTTAAACGCAGGCGAGATGAAAAGCGACAAGAAAAACCATCAGGTGGCGGTGCGGAAAGAGATGTTTCTAGAGAAGACGATGGGCGCATGTATTACACGCGCTCACTGTCTTCTAAGCGCATGTCGGCAAAGACGTGTTTGCACGCGCCAGACACTTCCCCTTGTTTTATTTATTTTTAAAAAAACTTTATACAATTAAATTAATTTAATGGAGATTAAATTAGTTTATATTTCTAATAAATTTGAAAAAGTGTTTTTCTATTTTTTGAAAATTGTTTTCAAGGGTTAATTTTATTAGGATTGCTTTAGAATTTAGTTTAATTTTTTCAAGGGGTTGGATTATTAAATTAAATTAAATTATCCATTCAATTCCAAAATTAAGATAATTATTTTTCTTAA
>JANQAP020000224.1:111608-123718 GCA_026874005.2 Erythroxylum coriaceum | reverse complement strand
GATTAAGTAGTTGTATCTCATGCTTCACTTTGATTTAAAGACCGTACGGTAGAACGAATTGTATTTGTAATAGTTCGTGAAGTGGACTGATATAATACACTCTACATTTGATGGGACTCTTCATAGGCATATGTATGAAGTCCAATGAAGAATAAATTCACTCACAAACATTACCTTAAAACTGTCAAGCTGGAATACTAAACTACAGGTATTGTATATATTTGCCTGTTAAAGGCACGGTGCTTTTCCTGGTTGTCTTAATCATCCAACGATGAGACTTCCTTTTCAAGCGATGATGTCATGATGATCACAAAATGATAGTGAAAGTAAAGCATCAGAAGACCATTTATTTCCCTTCATCCTTCCCCTAAATGATTAGCTCTTTCTCCCTCGGGTCTCACCTTTGGGCTGTTCCCAGCTTGGTCTTGGGTAAAGGCAGGAAGGATCAGGCCTACTCTTGGCCTATCTCTATTTCTTTCATTTTATTCTTTAAGAGGGTTTACTTTTGAAATTCATAAATAACAAAAAGAAGCTAAAATAAGTTTTTTTTATTTTACCCAAAATCTATAAAATATTAAGAAAGAGTCTGGTTGTCCTAATTTAAAAAAAAAGAATAAATTTCAATATTTTATCTCTTACATAATTTCCCTACCAACACCATGCTTTTTTAACCACAATATTACCTAAGTTCTCGGCTTTGTGCAAATGGATCTCTAATTCAACTGTCAATTATCTTTTGTTTTATAATAATAGAAATCACAATCATTATTTTAATGTAATTTTTTAGAAAAATAATTTAAAAAGCTTTCAATATTTTTTTGATTATTTCTAATGGTAGAAGAAGATTTTAAATTTATCCTAAGACCTTGTATTGCATCAGCCATGGTAGGTGACCAAGAACAACCAAAGAAAGAATTTTTGAAGAAGACAAACTCTACTTATGATTTGAATTAAAACAACAATCTTGGGAATGTGATCGTAGAAGTATAATTATGAAGGGAGAACTATGAGGAATGGGTTCATGCTGAAAGAACTTCGTTGTGTATTCGAAGAAAATAGTTTCATAGATGGAACCATTAAACAACCAAAAGAAGAGTCCTCCGAGTTAGAGGATTGGTGGACTGTTTTATCCATATTGGTGTCATGGTTTCTAAATACTATTGAACCTAATTTGCGTTTAAACATATCGTATATGGAGAATGCAAAAGACCTTTGTTAAGATATCAAAAAGAGATTTTTCATTATGAATGGACCTTAGACTCAGCAATTAAAATTTGATTTGGCTGAGTGTAAGTAGCTTGGCTTGTTTATAGTTGCTTACTATGGTAAGATGAAAGCCCTATAGGAGGAGTTGGTGAATTATATGCAAATTCTGATATATAGGTGTGCAAGATGTCAGTGTGATATTGGAGCACAATTATAGAAGCATTGGGAAGAGGAAAGAATGCATCAATTTTCTATAGGGTTGGACAATGTGGCCTATGGCACCGCTCGATCCAACTTGCTTACTATAGATCTATTACTTACGATGAACAAGGTGACCTTGGTTCAAGAGGAAAGGATGTGGATCATCAACCACACTAAAAAAGAATAAGGGAAGCCAATTGGACTTATTGTTTAAGTTAGCATTAAGATAAAGGGATATGGTGAGATGAAGGACAAAACATTTGTCTGCTCAAATTATAACCAAGTGGGTCATGATGTCACAAATTGTTCAACTAATAGGGTATCCCGATTGGTGGGAGGACCATACTCGAGGCAAAGGAAGAGCTGAAGATTATGGGAGAGGACAACAACATCCTGGTAATAGTGTAGGTCGAGAACAAGGTGGTATAGTACATGCAAATGCCTGTATAATGACTAGTGGCAAACATTACTTCAGATAATGAACAATTATAAGACTAGTATTGGCAATATGTTGAAATATAAGTGAAAGTTTCTCCCACATGAAAAGAATATATGGCCTTGAGCATGCTTATAAGCCTAGTGAGTTACTCCTCCTATCACTAATTGGTTTTAGGATGGAACCTTATTTGAGACTGTATGTGCACAATTTATTTGAGTTTAATCTTATTTGAGACTGTATGTGCACAATTTATTTGAGTTTAATCTTATTTGAGACTGTATGTGCACAATTTATTTGGGTTTAATCTTACAAAATTTAACATAGTATCAGAGTAGGTTACTCTTGAGTTAGTCGTCACCATCTTGACATGATAGATTGTGTCACGTGTTGGGCCTTAAATTAACCAACATGTGAGGGGATGTGTTGAAATATAAGTGGGAGTTTGTCCCACATGGAAAGAATATATGACCTTGAGCATGCATATAAGCCAAATGAGTTACTCCTTCTATCACCAATTAGTTTTAGGATAGAACCTTATTTGGGATTGTATGTGCTTAGTTTATTTGGGTCGAATCTTACAAAATTTAACAGAAGAGAATGAATAAGAAACATAAAGATATTCTTGGGATCATTGTTGCAGAAGTATAAAACATATGACCCCAGGAGTTTAGAGAGCCTATATGAATTGATGTCTGAATGTCTTATTGGACTACTTGATCACATATACTACTACAATTAAGGAAGGGTAAATGATACTCGATGGAAAGTTGAAGGTTGAAAATTTATTTTATTTGCCTATATTAAATTACAATTTAATTTCTGCATCATAGTTGACCGATCAGTTAAACCATATTGTCCAATTCATAATAATTGATATGTTATACATGATCGTATTTTGAAGATGTTGATTGGTGTGAATGAACAAAACCTATGAAAGGATGGGCTTTATTATTTGAATAGGTAGCCACCTTCTTATGAGCATTTGTTGGTATTTGGTTCTTTTATGTTATGCACACGATCAAGGCAAGAAAGGGAATAATTTTATAAGTTAAAGCCATAACTGTGTCTTTGATGGGTATCCTTATAGAAAAAAAAGGTTGAAAATTATATAATCTAAAAAAGGGAGTATTTTGTTTCACAAGATATTGATTTCTTTAAGACTAAATTTTCATTTTCCTAAGATGATCCTAGCTATAGTAAGACTCCCATATATAAGAAGTGATGTTACTGGGTGAATAGATGATCACGATCTTGAGAGAGTTTGGAGTGATATGAGGAATGCACATGTAGATGATATGAGGGACGAGGTTAAAGATGTTACCGATTACAAAAAGAATAGGACTGCTAAAGTTAGGGGGTGAATGTGATGAAGGTGAATGCTAAAGTTAAGGGGTGAATGTGATGAAGGTGAAGGGACTCAAGAGGAAGAAATGGCAACTTAGGATATGCAGATTGTTGAGGAGTAGCATGATGAGTCTCAACTAGGCCATGAACATTTAGTTAAATAGTCGTCCATTTTCTTACACAATTATATCACTAATACAATCTGTTTGAACCCCTCCACTAGTTCATTTGCTTTGATGCATCCCTCAGTTATGTAAGTTATAACAAATTTTCTTTGTGACATTAAAATTTTCTTCCAGCCATTACTTCAAATCATGAGCCCATATCAGTCACTGAGGAAGTTAAGGACACAATGAAACATGAAATTCAATCGCTTGAAGATGATAGGACATGGGTGGTGAAACCTTTACCCTTATGGAAGAAAGCACAAGATAGATGGATTCAATGCGTTATTTTTCAAAAACAATGGGGTAAGGTTAGACTAGCAGTGGTGGCGTTTATTCAGGAAGTATTCAGACTGGAGCGCTGGGAGCAAAAACTAAATCAAACCATCCTAGTATTGATTCCCAAAGTTCCTTCTCCAAAGAATGTCTCTCAGTTTCGTCCAATTAGCCTCTGCTCAGTGATTTTCAAGATTATTTCTAAAGTTATTGTGAATCGTTTGAAGACTTACCTTGACTACCTCGTGGCGGCGAACCAAAGTAGTTTTATACCTGGCCAGCATATATCTGATAATATTATCATCACTCAGGAGGTGATCTATTCGATGTGAAATAAGAAGGGGAAGACCGGTTATCTTGCTCTCAAAGTGGATTTGAAAAAAGCGTACAACCGGCTTTGTTGGGATTTTATTCATGACACTTTAACGGATCTTGGGTTTTCGAACAATTTACTCAACGTCATTATGAAGTGTGTGACTGCAGTTTCAAGGCAAGTTTCTTGGAATGGTGATCTTTCTAATCCGTTTAATCCTTCAAGGGGTATTAGGCAAGGAGATCCATTATCGCCTTACCTTTTCGTGATGTGCATGAAATGGCTAGGTCACCTTATATCACATGAGGTGGGTCAAGGGAATTGGAAACCGATAAAGTTAAGTCATACAGGGCCTTCCATCTCCCATCTATTCTTTACAGATCACCTCGTTCTGTTTGCTGAAGCTATGAAATCTCAGACGCAGGTGATAGCAAGGACTTTGGAGACATTTTCCAAGGCCTCAGGACAAAAACTTAGCACTGATAAAACTCAGGTTTTTTCTCCAAGAATGTTTCTCTGGATAAAGCGTGAAGTATCAGTCAAGCCCTGCAAATTCCATGTACGAACAATTTTGGAAAACATCTATGAGTACCGTTGATTCACGAGTGTACAACGAGGAACACTTATCAATATATCCTCAATAAAGCACAAAAGAAACTTGCAAGATGGAGTGCACAAGTATTGTCTCTAACGGGGCATGTCACTTTAACCCAATTAGTAATTTAGTCCCTCCCAATATACACGATGCAAACAGTGAGACTCCCGAGGCAACTATGTGATGACTTGGAGAAAATAATGAGAGATTTTATCTGGGGTTTAAAGGACGACCAGCGAAAATTGCATTTAGTTAAATGGGCAGTAATTTGTCAACCAAAAAAAGCAGGGGGCCTTGGAATTAAACGCATTTGATCCTCCAATGATGTGTTACTCACAAAGATGGGTTGGGATTTGTTTACTAAGCCAACAGCTTTTTAGGTTGAGATACTTAGGGCAAAATATCGATTAGATGATTATCACATCCCTCAAACGTTGGATAGGAAAAGGGCCTCGGTAATTTGGAGGGGGATATCAGCAACGTAGCGTTTTGTATGCCAAGGATTAAATTGAAAACTAGGTAATGGGAGTCAAATTTCTTTTTGGCTGGATAATTGGATGGATGACTAGGGTCCGCTATTATTCGTGACGACATCTCAACTTCCTTATAGCTTACTTTATGCTAAAGTTTCGGATTTTGCTAATGAGTTTGGCACCTGACACTGGCATATGTTCCAACACTATCTTCCTTTCATAGTATGTATGGCTATTGCGGTAATCCAACCCCTTGTAATAGGAATAGGGGAGGACAAAGTGGTGTGGGGACCAACAACATATAGGGGTTTCACAGTGGTGTCAGCTTATGATCTCATCGAAGATAGTCCTACGAATGACTACAATAGGATTTGGGAGTTGATGTGGAAATGGTTAGGGTCTTAAAGGATTAGGTCTTTTCTTTGGCTACTGGCTAAGAGAAAACTGTTGACCAACTAATAGCAAGTTGCTCAACATATATCCACGAATAGCAACTGTCACTTCTGTGGCTGAGAAGAGTCAATTTTGCATACATTTCGCGATTGTCCCAGGGTGAAATTCTTTTGGATTCAATTTTCCCCTGAAGTGATAAGATACGGACTTTTTTCAATAGGCTGAGGAGACGTGGGTGAAATCCAATCTTATGAAGTCGTCATAAGTGAAGCTAGTAGAGTGGGCTATAATCTATAGAGTCTCTTGCTAGTTTTTATGGCAATGGAGAAACAGGAGTATATTTGAGGATGGCTTTGTTTGGCCGGAAGTAAGAATTAGAGTCGTTATAGATTATATTGATTGGATAGAAAAGGTAAGAGTTGTGGAGAGCTGAGTGATTAAGGCACAGGGATTGCCATTGGGTAAGTTAGTGGGATGGACTAAACCGATGGTGGGGTGGGTTAAATTGAATACAGATGGTGCAGTTAAACAAGGGTCAAACATTGCTACTGCTGGAGGCTTACTTAGGGATTGTAAAGGTCAGTGGTGTGGTAGATTCATGCAGAATATTAGCAGGGGCTCGCCTTTGGTTGCTGAACTCTGGGGAGTCCAATCTGGCCTCACCCTAGCATGGGAACTAGAATATCGACGCATCGTCGTCGAAGGGGATTCTTTAGAGGCAATCAACATTCTTTCTTCATCCAAACTAGTATTGACTGAGGAAAATTTTTTAGTGACAGGTATCCTGTGTTAATACACCAAGCATGGGAGGTTCAGTTTCAACATGTATATCAGGAAGGGAATCAGAGTGTCGACAGCCTGGCTCCTCTAGCCATGTTATCAAGCCCAGGTCTGCATGCACTTCAGGAGCCTCCGATGGCAGCTGTGGAGTTCATCCATCGAGACCTGCAAGGAGCCTTATATCGCAGATCACTGCGCTAGTGGTGTTTTTAGTTTGTATTTCCTTTGTAACAACAAAAAAAAGAAAAGAAAGCACTCAGCTACAAGTGGGTGTATAAAATAAAAGGGATAACCATACTTAAATTACCAACATTTTTTAGATTTTTTTTAATTTAATGCCCAAATTTTTACATTTTTCAATTAAGTGATTTATCTTTTAAAACCTTAACAATTCAATCCAAATCGTTTGTTTATGATAATGTGATCAATAGATGGATATCCACATGACATTTAGTAGACATATCATATCATCAAAAATAATCTTTTAAATTGAATTATTAAGGTTTTAAAAGATTGGTCACTCAATTGACAATTTTAAAAACTTGGGCATTAAATTAGAAAAATTTTAAAAGGTTAAACAATTTTGAATATGTTATTCCTAAAATAAAATATAATTAAGACCGTTTTATGAAGTGATTTAAAGCTCGTTTGGTGATTTTTAGCAACCATCAAGTTGTGGGAGTTGATAAATACTTAAAACATTTACTCCAGTTACTAAGAAGGTTATCTTCTAGATATTTTTGGCTATGGAAGCAACAAACTAACAGGAATTACATCAAATGAATATACATAACACCTTTTACATAACGATATTGAAGAGGAGGAATATATGAAATTCCCTTAAGATTAGACGAACAATGTTCACGAATGGTAAAGTCCCTTTATGGGATAAAACAGGGCCGAAGACGTCAGTTCACCAAATTATATGTTGCTTTGAAGGGGTATGGTTTTAGACGATCCTATTCTGATTTTTCCTTGTTAACTTTACAAAAACATGGTATCAAGATCAGTATGTCCTTATTTACATAGAGAATTTAATAATTTCTAGAAATGATCATGCTGCCATACAATGGTTTAATAGTTATTTAAGTGATTGTTTTCACATGAAGGATTTACAAGTTTTGAAGTACTTTCTGGGTGATGAGGTTGCTAGGAGTCCTAAAGGCATTTTTCTATGTAAGCGTAAGCATGCTATGGGATGTCATGTCTGAGGTCCCTTTACTAGAGATAATGCTTGCAAGTTTTCCTTTGGAGCAAAACTATAGTTTGGCACTAGCTAATGGACATTTGCTTAATAGATTGACTCATATATCTTTGTTTCACTCGACTAAAATTGTCTTATTGCGTGCATATTCTTTCAAATTTTATATAACACCTGAGGGAAGAACACTAGGAAGTTGCGTTAAGAGTGGTTAGATATCTAGAAGGTAATATAAGAAAAGGTTTTTTATTGAGTGGTGAATATGACTTGTAACTACATGGGTGAAGTGACTCAGATTGTGTTAGTTGCCCTCTAACTAGGAGGTCTCATATGATATTCTTTTTTATTAGCTAATTCTACGATATCTTGGAAAACTAAGCAACAACAGATGATGTCCAAATTGTTGACAGAAGCAGATTTTCAATCCATGGCTACAACGATATATGGGTTGAAGTTATTGAAAGGTACTTTATCTAGCCTAGGCATGATATACTCTACTAATATAGTTTAATTGTGAGACGGTCAAGCAACTTTACATATTGCATAATGTCTTTACTCGCCACTAATGTCTCTCCGTACTCTTCCCTCTCTTGATTTTTGACCATACCATCTGGATCCTCACGCCCCCACTCCTGCCAGCCACCTCTAAAACATCACTTTCCAATGGAACCCAACAACCCTGAAATACTCTCCCAACTCAAACTCGAAAACACTCTCCATAAAACCCATGAATGACCCTCTTTTCTTCTCAATGCCACTAACAGGCTGTTTCGAAACTTTCGAATTGGATTCATTGACGAATTGGATTCAATTACATATGTGGGATTGAATTAAATTCGATTTACACTGTTTGGAATAAATCTATAAATATTAGAATTGAATTCAATTACATTGTTTGGAACACAATAAAAATGAATTCAACTACTTTATATGACTTTTTTTATCCTTAACTAAAAATATTATATAATCAATGTATGTGTGTTTTGTAGTAATTTGTATATTTATGATGTGTATATTTGGAAAAAGAATTTTTGATGTTTTGAAAAGAATTGGCTCTTCAATTCACACACCAAATCGGACCATTTGAGATGTGAATTGAATTTATAAAGAAAATGAGATTCAGTTACGTGGTTGAATTCAAGTTATCTCTTTTTTAGCATTCTAAACGCATGAATTGAATTTAATTACATAAAATTAATGAATTGAATCCAATTCATTGGATTCCAAACGGCCTATAACTTCCCTGCCCTCACCCCTAACATAACTGCAGACAAAACTCCAGAAAAAACACCAACCTAGGAAAGAACTTGAGAGAACAATATGGAGCTAGGTTGTCAAAGACTCAGGGAATCTGGGCAAGCTCAAATACGTGGAATCAGAAGAGGGTAAGCTGATTCAAGCACCTTTGGACATCCTACAATAAGGCGTTAGTAAATGGTGCTCTTCGCTTGTGAGTTTCTTTCTGAAAAAATGGTTGGCATTTCCCTTTGTGCAGCGATGGGCCAATATAGCTTGGAAAACTAGGGGTTTGGAGAATATCTTGGTAAAAGAAGACGAGCTCTAAATATTCAAGTTCATCTCAGAGGAGAATGTATAAAAGGTAACCGACGTTGGGCCTTAGCATATGATAGGGCACTCAATCCTCCCTCATCAAGAAATGGCAGCCGGGAGTCTCTCTAGACAGAAGTAAGTTAGAATCTATCCCTTTGTGGATTAATATACATTGAGTGCCTCTGGAATACTGGTCAGTTGAAGGTTTAAGCTACATTGCTAGCAAAGTTGGTAAACCTTTGGGACTTGATGAAAACACAGCTCTAATGAAAAGGATAGGCTTTGCAAAGGTTTTTGTTGATGTTGACATTACGAAAAAACGTCCAAACAAACTTAACATCATGAAACTCATGGCGAACGAAGCACTGGAGGAAGACACAATAGCGATCTCATACATGTCGAGACCTAAGGCCAAAGAAGAAAAACAAGTTAGGAGGAAAAAAGAAGTGCCAGTAGGGACTGAGAATGTGAAGGAAACTTCAGGAGAAAAGGAGGGCAATCCGAATGTACAACCTGACTTTAACAAAGAGTAGGTGGGCACTCAGGCTGAACAATCTGGTATCAACAATGTACAGGTGGGCTCTTAGGTTGAACAAACTGGGTCGAATAATGACCAGTAGGAACTAAACAAATCTGTGGAGGACACTCAGTTAGAGAAAAGTCAATGCTCCGCAAACCAACAGGAATAAGATAGGTTTGAGGAGGTTACTTCCAATTAGTCAAAGGCAAGGGACCGAGGGGTTGGAACAGAGAACAGAACCAGTTTTAGAAAGCACTCCAGTGAGAGAAAGGGGTGAAGCATCTGACTTCCAAAAAGACACAGAAATTGCTTTTACTGAAATGAGTTGTAGGACTAGAAGGAAAAGGGCTAGGAAGAAGAATGAAAAATAAAGTTAGTAGTTTGGACTAAGAGAGGGCTAAATAGTTTTAATAAACAGCTAGCTACCAAGGAGTTTATCAAGAGCATCAAGCCAGATTTTGTTGGTTTCTTATAAACCAAAATAAAGAGGGAAAATTTGGAGTGCAATATATGATTCCTTGATAAGGACTAAAAGGTAATTACTAATCATAACTGTCACATAAATGGTAGGGTAGTGATCAGATACAACCCTCAGAAGGTGGAGATATGCAGAAAGTTTGAAACTAATCAACTCATCCATTATGTCTTATTAATCAAAGAAGTAAACCTGGAAATTGCAGTCACCACCGTTTATACAACTAATCATAAATTTCAAAGGCAAGATGTATGGCGGGAACTTGGGAGCTTTAGCGAAAGTATAAAGTCCCCTTGGAAGTGTTAGGGACTTTAACTGTACATTGACATGAGTGAAACAAAGGGAAGCTGATGATGGCAACCTCAGGATTGTAGAGAATTATAAGAAATGATAGCAAACTCTTGACTTTTTGACCTGAAATGGCATGGAGTCGAGTTCACTTGGAGCAACAAACAATATGGGGACTGATATCTTTTGAAAATTTTGGATAGATGTATGGTGAATGGACAATGGTTGGTGCAATTTCCCCTTTCTATGCCTAATTTAAAGAACCCCGAGTTTCGGATCATAGTCCTGTGGTAGTCGACCTGCAACCCAGTGAGGTGAGGAAGTGTGCACCCTTCATGATCTTTAATCACCTTATGGATCACCCCAACTTTAGGGTGATACTTCGCTGGAGAATGGAGATTATAATTCCAGGTATAAAGAGCTACAAGTTGACAGTGAAGCTAAAAGAATTGAAAAATAATCTGAAAAAGCTGAGTAGGGAAATGCTGACGCCAAAATAAAGGGAGTTAGATAAAGCTCTAGATGAACTAAAGACCTGCCAGAATGGTTTGTTATCAAACCTGGCGGACAAGACTCTTATAGGGGAGGAGAATGACTTATTAAGTAGATACAACTAGCTCTTGGTAAGTACCAAGACCCTCTTGAAACAAAAATCTAGAATGATATGGCTGAAAGAGGGCAAGCAATGCACTAAATTCTACATTAGTGTTATCTCAGCTTGGAGAAACAAAAATGAAATCAAATTTTTAGAAGATGCAGCAGGGTAAAAGCATGATAGTCAAGAAGACAAAAAACAATTGGCCTTTGATTACTTTTCAAAACAATATGGTATAACATATAATGTCAAGGAACTTCTAGAAGAGGTTTTAGCAGATATTAACAAGCTCTCGATCCAAGAAAAAGACGAGCTGCTACGACTAGTCACCAAAAAGGAAATAAAGGATGTCGTTTTTCTCACAACCCTGACAAATCTCCAGGGCCTGGTGGCTATAATGGCAAGTTCTTCCAGAAAAATTAGGATATCTTGGGTAAAGAGATAATTGCAGTAGTGCAAGAATTTTTCCAACCGAGGTCCCTTCTCATGAAATGGAACAAAACATATATGTGCCTTGTCCCCAAACATACCAATGCAACCAAGTTGGAGCACTTTAAGCCAATTGCTTGTTGTAACATTCTCTACAAAACTATCACCAAGATTCTAGCTAACTGTATCAAGAGGAGTTTGGGGAAGATAATCAGTCCCGAACAAAATGCTTTCCTTAATAGAAGATCAGTGGCTAAAACATTCTGCTTTGTCAGTAGCTATTGGAAGGATACCAATCTAAACGAAAAGCGAAGAGTTGCACTATCAAAATGGACCCGGCCAAGGCATTTGATTCGATCAATTAGAGCTTCCTCTTCCAAATGCTTAAAGTTGTAGGATATCTGGAGAAATTTAAAGGATGGATAACTGATTGTATTACAACAACTTTATTAGCAATTCTGGTTAATGGGAAACCCACCAAACTCATCAAAGCCAAGAGGGGCCTAAGGTAGGGGATCCATTATCCCCCTATCTCTTTGTTCTATATATGGAGGCTTTGTGCACTCTTTTTGCCAGGAATGCGAGGACTCACCCAGGGTTCCAGTTTCACCACCGATGTCAAGGTCTAAAACTTACCCATCTGGTTTTTGCTGACAATCTGTTGCTCTTTTGCAGGGCTGAAAGGCTTTCTATAAATCTACTTTGGAATACAATCGAGGAGTTTCATAAGGCCTCAGGATTGAGATGTAATCCTCAGAAAAGCTATTTTTACTTATCAACCAATTCCAACTGTTAAGTCATTTAAATTGCATTTATTTTGGACTTAATTTTGGTTGATGTGTTGAAATTGGTATCCGAAATTGATGG
>JANQAP020000223.1:15436-37858 GCA_026874005.2 Erythroxylum coriaceum | reverse complement strand
AAACCTAGAGAAAACACTAGAATCTAAAGATGAAATGAAAGAAAACAGAAGGAAAACATTAAGGAAGAAAAGAGAACTAACATGAGGTGAGAGGACAAAAGAGGGAGGGGAGGAGAAGTATCAACAGACGCTGGGTTAGAGACTTGAGAGAGAGAGATCATTGCCTAGGTGAATCATCTACAAAAAACCTGCTAAAGGCTACAACTTTGAGACAGGAGGGAGAGACAGAGTCAAAACAAAAATTGGATTCAAGCTTAGTATATATACTTAATATATATAAGTCACGACTGTGACAATTTAAGTCACAGTCGTGACACATATATACTTAAAAAAATATTGTTGTCACAGTCGTGACTCATATATATTTAAAATAAAAAAATATTGGCAGATATGAGAACCGTCAGATGAGATGGATGAATGGGATGGATTTCGTGTTCGTCCATCCCGTTAGTGCTTAATATTATATACTTAAAAAGGATTGCCTTTCTCATATTATGCTAATGAATTGACGATAATATATATACAACATAAAGATAATACAACATAAAGATCATGAATTAAAGAATTGTACTTTTCTTTAATAAATGTATTCCTTAAGCTAGGCTTGACATGATGCCTAACTAGATATTGTTCCAAATCATGTAGATATGGGGAGAATAAGAACATCTAGCTGTGGCGTCCCAAGCATTACCGTGAATGTTCTTTGAGTATCATCTTGCTCCAACACTCTAATTCTAATCATATGCGCAGAAATTGTAGCCTTACTTTGGAATTCATATCATGCGAATAGTTTGACTTTGTTGAAAGCGGCAATCGTCATTAATGGAATATTTGCTTGTTAAAATAGAAAGGTGTCCCAATTCCATGATACTTACCTTCTAGCTTTTCTCTTTTGATTTATATCCTTCTCGCCCGGATAGACTTGCTAATGGGCTTGGATGCCAATACAGTCCGACTCATAAAGACTTGAAAATTACTAGGTTGAGTTTCCCAAGCCTATAAGTGAAGCCTATCATTGTAACATTCCATTTGGGTATATGTCGGTGCATTAACTTTTTTAAAACCAAATAAAGTTTGTTTAAACATTATTTTGATACAATCAATCGTAAATTTCAACCACGGGGGATGCCAAGCAAGCTGGCTTAGTAAGTATGATTAGTACATATACCCAAATGGAACGCAGGCATCCGAAACAGCCTTCCTCCTACTTTTTTGTAAAAATACAAATGCATCAACTTTACTAATATTAATTAGGTTGTCACTTAATTTTAATTTATTCATATAACATAGTATAATTTTTTATTATTAACTCAATTAATTAATATTATGTATTTTATAAATTTAGTTACATTCAATAACTTATTTAATAACGTTTTATCTTGTTCTTATTAATTCAATCACCACAAACTCTCCTCCTAGATAAGAACATCACACTAGGCAAACCCCAAAAACTGACCAAACATCACAGAAACACATCAAACACGTATCCAAAAGGACACACTTCTCATGCAACTCTCTTCTTCCACTTCACTGACACTTGTTGCTGTACTACTCCACGTGTCTCTCTCGTCTTCTTAAAATGGTAAAATCACTGGCCACTTTCACTTCATGCAAATCCTCCGTTGTCGATAACTTCTTCCTCTGAGCATAGTTAGCTATGGCCGAACACCGACTGAGACAACGTGATGAAGGCATCAAAAGCTTGCTTCCCGAAAGGGGTCCTTCATCGTCACAGGTTTTGGCCGTCGTGACTTTGTTACCGCTCGGCGGCTTCCTCCTCCTCTTGGCAGGTCTAACCCTCACCGCAACGCTCATCGGACTTGCGGTGAGCTCCCCAGTTTTCGTGATTTGCAGCCCAGTTCTGGGGCCTGCGGTTTTGGTTATTGGTTTTGCCGTGTTAGGGTTTATTGCTTCAGGAGCTTTCGGGGTCACTGCACTCTCTTCCCTGTCGTGGATGGTCAACTATCTCCGCCGTCTGCGATTCCCAGAGCAAATGGAGCATGCAAAGCGACGGGCACAGGAAACGGCGGGGCAAATGGGCCAGAGGACTAGAGAAACGGGACAGCATGTACAAAGTAAAGCCCAAGAAGTGGTAAAGGGTCAAGAAGGTGGACGGAAACAAGAGTAACTAGTCCTATGCTTCCTTGTGCAAAACTAAGCTCTTAATGATAAGAAGATGACGCATGTTGAAACTGTAATAACCATTTTCCTTTGTTGGGTGGTGAGTTCTTTTGTAATCAAGTGTTTTTCATGCCATAAATAAACTCTATTATTAGTTCTGGATCGGGTTGATCGAGTCGTTAATGGAGTGAGTGTGTACTTGGGAGTTTTTGGTTGCAGCCGGCTAATTCATTATAATTTTGTGTGGTTTTGTTCTTTTCTGCAAAGTATTCGAATCTTCTTCATATTTTACGAATCAACACATATAAGCCAACAAAATGTGGGCGAGGAATGTTGATTGAATTTGGTCGATTTGAGGGATTTTGATTTGATTTGTTAGATTTCTAAAGAACTAAATGTAGAGATCCAACAATATCAAACACTGGGTTTCTTTTAATAAGTCACTTAACTATGTGCTTTTGTACTTGTAAAATGAAAGATACAGGAAGAAGTTTTACCTAAGACCCATATGGCTAAGAGGTATGCTTCTCGATTCTCATAACGAGGACAAAATCTATGACTTGGTCTTTGAATTTACTAATTGCAATTAACTGATAATTTAAAGCTTCAATTATGGTATGTTAGAGTTGAAACCGATCGACATTGTAAGATTTGATATGTACATTACATACACTCCACGAGCACGCGTCTAAAAAGCTAAAAACAAACCACGTACAGCACAAGGGAGTGTGATCTCAGGTCGCTGGATGAGTGGATATACATACATAGAAAGAAACGTAAGGCCAACTCTCATTTCGCGTGAAGAGCAAAGACTTCATACCTGGTCAACTAATGTTTCTCCAGATTAGAGAATAGAGATGAGTAAGTGTCTAACCTACTAAAACACAAGAAATTGTTTCATATACTTCAACTCTACTTGTGAATTAAACTGCATACCCTGCACCATGGTTTCCTCAAACCACTATAGTCATTTACTCATCTTCTTCTCTTTTTCAGCCTATCATTTCTTTACGTTTTTCTCCACTGTTTCAAGAGCTGTGTTCCCTTTTAACTGCTCTACCAAAACATCAACATGTAATTCCTACCTTTATCACATCTCCGGAAATTATTCCATCTTTGAGGTAGCTTCTTTCTACTTTGTCAATACATCTGATCTCAAACCAATCAGTCGTGGCTTGAGACAAGACTATCTTGTATCTGTTCCTTGCACTTGTAAAGACGTCAATGGTACTCAAGGTTACTTCTATTACACATTTTACAAGGCAAAGGAACGTGAAATATACAAAAATGTAATAGACGTAGTGTATAATGGGCAAGCTTGGAAGGATAGAGGAGAAAATGAATTACTACCCAGTGGAGAACTTGTTCAGATACATCTTTTATGTGGCTGCTCAGAAGTAGAGTCTCAACAGATAGTTACATACACAGTGCAAAAGAACGACACATTATCAAGGATCGCAGAACTCTTATCTGCAAAACAGAGTGAAATTCTGCAACTAAACAAAGGGTTAATTACAGATCCAGATTTTATTGAGCCTGGATGGGTTCTTTATGTTCCCCAGGAAAAGAAAGGAATTCCAGATCCAAAACAAGGTTAGCCCATTACATTTCTTGAAGAATTTGAATATTGTTCTTTGGTTATATACAATTCTTGGACCAAAAAAAACTTATTAGTCTCTTTCTTTTCATCTCGACCAAGCCAGAAAGATCATACGTTTCACTAGTTCTTGGCTTGTTGACGGGCCTCTGTTTATTGTCCATAACTGCTTTCCTGCTGTTGCTTATCAAAAGAAAGTCAACCAGAAGCCATATAAACGGAGTTAGAGTAGCCCTAAGAGACTTAGACAAATGCTCAAGCTCTAGGAGAACATTTCTGCAGGGTTATGTTCAATGGAAAGATTTAAAAGGTCAGACAAATTAGAAGTTGGGTATCATTCAGACGATTTATTTCTTCCCAAATTTCTCGAGATTTATTCATTGAAAACGTTACTGGTTAGTTTTATAAAATCAAACCATCTGAGGTCAGATTCTTTTCCATATACAGATGCCACCTTCCAATCCGACAGGCCTCTTGTATATAGCCTGGAGGAGATCGCTGAGGCTACAGGTGATTTTGACCATAGGAGGAAAATTGGGGAGGGTGGGTACGGAAGCGTGTACTTTGGCGTATTGAACGAACGCGTATGACATCCCAACATTTATCTAAGCAAGTTTGCTCTTAAAAATTGGATTTTTTTTTTTAACTTTAAGTGTGAGAAACCAGATGCAAAACTTGCAGGAAGTTGCAATTAAGAAAATGAAGTCGAGCAGATCAAAGGAATTCCTTGCAGAGCTCAAAATTCTGTGCAAGATACATCACATTAATGTGGTAAGTGCATAGGAAAAGTACGTGGTCCTCGAAAATAAGAGCTTGTATGGTAAATTCAGAGACCAAAATATTCTTCCTCAGGTAGAGCTTCTGGGATATTCAAGCGGGGATAATCACCTCTATTTAGTCTACGAGTACATACGAAATGGATCACTCAATGATCATCTTCATGATCCTCTACTAAAAGGTATTTACTATGTGAAGTGTCCTTTGTTTATGGACCCTTCCCTTCAGTGAGGTTCTTACAGTAAGAATTGGCAGATCATTCACCACTTTCATGGATGGCAAGGGCATTTATAGCTGTAGATGCTGCAAGAGGGATTGAGTACATTCATGATCACACAAAGACACGCTATGTACATCGCGATATAAAAACAAGCAATATACTGCTTGATCAGGGACTCAGAGCAAAGGTAAACACTTAATTAGATTCCTCCTGCCAACTTAGTTCTTATGGTTTTCTCTGCATTATATAAACCTACAGAAAATGAATCTGGTTTCCACAGGTGTCAGATTTTGGACTAGCAAGGTTAGTTGAAAGATCAAACGAAGAAGACCTTATAGCGACGCGTTTGGTTGGAACTCCTGGTTACATTGCTCCAGAGTAAGTCTTGAGGCACGCATGAGAAACCACAGATATTGCTTTGTCATTAAGGAGACGGTAACGAACTATGCATATATATTCATTCACTTGGGGTGTAAAATAATATGTGATGCGGGTTTTACTTTTACCAGATCTGTGCGAGTGCTACAGATGACGTCAAAAAGTGATGTTTTTGCATTTGGAGTGGTTCTAGCAGCGCTCATAACAGGTCGACGTTCACTTTTTCGTGACAATAAAGAAGAAAACAATTTAAAGGCACTAACCTCAGTTGTAAGTGAATGGTCTAAACATAGTTTCCGTGGACCAAACCTTTACTGTCTGTTCTGTTATGTTCTCTTCTTTCCTCTTTCATGAAAATCTGCTTTAAAATGCGATCAGATACTTGAAATATTCCAAGACCAAAACCCACAGGCTGCTGTGGAAGCTGTCATAGATAGTAACCTAAATGGAAACTACCCCATGGAAGAAGTGTACAAGGCAAGTAAAAGCTACCCCAATTGTTCAAAGGTTGATGGTTCCATTTTCTGAATTGCATCCAAGTCATTAGATATACTACAAAATGAAATACAAATTATTCATGTTTGAATCATGAACTCAATGACAAGAATAAAGATCATCTATCTGCTTTTTGTTTTTTTTGCAACACTTTTTTTTCTCACGATAACAATAATGAGATGCAGATGGCAGAAATATCAAGGTGGTGCTTGAGTGATGAATCAGCAGATAGACCAGAGATGCGAGAAATTGTTCCGATACTGTCGGAGATTGTACTGTCATCGATACAGTGGGAAGCATCAATCGCAGGGTCTAATGAGGAATTCAGCATGATACTTGATGGTAGATGATCATGACTTGGCCAGAGTCCCAGGAAGCTATGTGTGCATCATTTGCAATGTCTCTACATCTACGGTCTGCAACTACTGTTTTCCTATATATTTGTATGGCAGCAGCGGAGTTGTTTACAGACTGATTGGTGGGATGTTAATTAATAGAATATAACGTAATGGAATGAAACAGAAAAGAATGATTTATAATAGAATGAAATATAATATAACAAAAAGTTGTTTGGGAGGGATATAATAGTTCATAATGTAATATAGTCAACCCTTATTTAGAAGATGAATGGAATAAAATGTGATGTATAATAAATGACTATTATACCACTGATATTAAAATGGATGTTTCAAGAGATTTAGCGCTGTGATTTTAAAATAGAAATCATATTCAAGTAAAAAGTCATGGTTGTGATTTGTTCAATTCACAATCGTGGCAAATAATTTCTTTATATATTTTCTATTTTAGAATAATAAAAGTTTTATTATTTTATTATTAATTATATACAATTTATTATTAATTATATAAACATATTATTAATTATTTAATAAATTGTACTCTATTATATGTGACTTATATTTTAAATTCATTTATTTATATAGAAATATATCCAAACAATTAAAGAATAATTTTTATATTTTTTTTATTTTTCATTAATAAATATTTTATTTAAAAATTTTATTTTATTATTAATTATATACAATTTATTATTAATTATATAAAATATTATTATTAGGGTAAAGATAAATAATATAAAAATATTATTAATTATATACAATTTTCCTTTGGCAGGACCCAACCACTACAGAGCTGATTGCAACATATGTCACTAGTGTGAATGATTTGTTTATAATGCACAAATCACTAACCTGTGTAGGAAGACACTTCCAGTAGGTGTATATACTGACGTGGTATAGGTCGAATTTGCGGGATGTCGCCCAGGGACTGAGGTAGCCCGAGGTTGACTCAACAACAACAGATAAATTGAGAAAGAAAATAATTTATGAGCTCACCATTGAAGAGTAAAGCACATAGAAATCTTAGGGAAGAAGATTGTATTAGATTTTTTTCCCTCCTCCGTTTTTTTACAATCACAGTATTTATAGAGTCAACATCCCAAAGCCTCAACATAACAACAAATATAACAAACGGAATATAAATAACTACCCGTGAGCTGGCAAAATAACAAACTAACACCCAACACCCAATTTTTATTTTATTTGCCCTATATTAACACTCCCTCCCTGAAAAAATCCTTGTCCTCAAGGATCGAAATGAGGATAATGCTTCTGAAGGTCCCAGAGATATTCCCAAGTGTTATCTTCTGGAGGTTGACCTTGCCACTTAACAAGAACCTGAGTCACAGCGCGTCTACCCAACTTGACTGTTTATCGTTCAACAATTGCTTCTGGTTCGGGAATGGATGAAGTATCACACATAAAGGCAGGAAGGTCAGCTTGCGTAGCCAATATATCGTGACATTTCTTCAATTGTGAGACATGAAATACAGAATGGATTTGTGATCCTGGAGGTATTGCCAACCGATACGCAACAACTCTGATTTTGTCAATGATCTTGTATGGCCCATAATATTTCGGAGCTAATTTTTCATTCACCCGTCGTGCGACTGTCATTTGGCGATAAGGTTGTAATTTGAGGTAAACCCAATCACCTATTTCGATGTGCTTATCACTTCTCTTACGGTTAGCCATTTGATGCATTCGATGTTGAGCTCGGGACAAATGCCATTAGAGAAGTTTGATCATTTCCTCTCGGGCTATCAGGCTGCGGTCTAATGCTTCAATGTTAGTCTCACCCGGTAAGTATGGAAGGTGGAGAGGAGGAGTATAGCCATAAAGAGCCTGGAAGGGGGTTGTTTGAGTGGATGAGTGATGATTGGTGTTATACCACCATTCGGCTAAACCGAGCCATTTACTCCAAGTACTCGGGGAATCACCACACATGCAACGTAAATACATTTCGAGGCAACGATTGACAACCTCAGTTTGCCCGTCAGTTTGTGGATGGTACACGGAAGAGCGTAGTAAATCAACTCCCTGAAGCGTGAAAAGCTGAGTCCAAAAATCACTTAAAAAGGTAGGATCACGATCACTCACCATGGTAGACGGAGGACTATAGAGCTTAAATATATTGTTCATATAAGCCTAAGCCATTGTAAGAGCCATGTAAGGGTGCTCAAGAGCAACAAAGTGAGCATATTTTGTGAGCCGATCCACCACCACCAACACCAAAGACTTACTAAAGGAGTTAGGCAAGCCTTCCATAAAATCAAGACTTATATCAGCCCATAGAGTATGAGGAATAGGGAGTGGCTAGATAAGTCCCGGGGCAACCACATTTTCACTTTTGCAACGCTGGCAAACATCGCAAGCTTGAATAAAACTTTGCACATACTTAGCCATTCCCTTCCAATAAAGAAGGCCTTTGACCCTTTGCAAGGTTACATCATGTCCCAAATGCCCACCCGTAGGTGAACTGTGAAGCCAATCGAGAATAGTTTTTTTCAATAAGTCATTATTCCGAACCACTAACTTCCTTTTGCACCTTAGCTCACCATTACGAAAGGAAAACTTAGGATGAGACTCGGGCTGCTGTTGTAGAGCTGCGATCAATGCCCGTAGCTGTTGATTAGTTTCCCAACCACTTTTTATTGTTGCCATGAGATCAGTAGGGGCTGCTATAAGGGCCAGACAAAGTACTTCAGAGTGAGTGACACAAGAAAGTGAATCGACAGCAACATTGTCCTTCCCCTGCTTGTACTAAATATCAAATTCGAACCCCATCAACTTGGTGAGCCAAACTCGTTGCAATGGTGTAGAGACCTTTTGTTCAAGCTGGTACTTTAGACTCTTTTGATTAGTATGAATCACAAAGAGCTTGGCGATAAGATAGGGCTCCCACTTCTTTACCGCGAAAATGAGAGCCAACAGTTCACGTTCATAAACTAAGTACCCTTGATGAAGAGGACTAAGACTCTTGCTAATATAAGCAATTGGGTGATGATCTTACATCAAAACAGCCCCAATTCCATGACCCGAAGCATCGGTTTCAACAACAAACTACTTATCAAAATTCGGCATAGCCAACACCAGGGCGAAAGCTAGAGCATGCTTGAGTTCAGTAAAGGCATTGGTGGCTGAATCATTCCAGTGAAACCCCTCTTTCTTCAAAAGATCAATCAAGGGCTTAGCAATACAGCCATAACCTTGAATAAACCGGCGATAATACCCCGTGAGACCAAGAAAACCCCGAAGCTCTTTGAGGTTAGAAGGGATTGGCAAACCCTGGATAGCAGAGATCTTAGTTGGATCAGTTGATACACAGCCATGAGAGATAACATGGCCTAAATACTCCACTTCTGTGACGGTAAAGCGCACTTGGATTGCTTTAAGTATATATTATTTTTATAGATTTTAGTAAAGATCATAGTGAGGTGCTCGATGTGTTGTGAGAGTGACTTACTGTATACTAAAAATGTCGTCAGAAAAAACCAATGCAAATTGCTGAAGATACGAACGAAAAATATTATTCATAAGAGCTTGAAATGATGATGGGGCATTGGTGAGACCGAACGGCATCATAAGGAATTCATAGTGGCCGAAATGAGTTTTGAAAGCTGTTTTGTAAACATCCGAGGGAGACATACATAATTGGTGATACCCGGAACAGAGATCGAGCTTAGTGAAAACAGTTGCCCGTCCCAATTCATCAAGTAACTCTTCGATAATCGGGATAGGAAATCTATCCTTGATTGTTTGCTTATTGAGCTCCTGAAAGTCCACACATAACCGTCATGACTTGTCTTTTTTTCCTACCAACACAACCGGATAGCGTAGGGGCTCGTTCCGGATTGTATAACACCCTTATCAAACATATCTTGCACCAATTTTTCAATGATACTCTTCTAAAAAGCTGGGTAACGATATGACCTTTTGTTCACCGGTTTAGAGCCCGGAATTAATGGAATTTGGTGATCAAATTCCTCACGAAATGGAGCCAGTTCCTTCGATTCTTCAAACAAATCACCAAACTGATTTATGAGTTGAAACTGATTTATGAGTTGTTCAATCAATATATGCACATCAAGGTTAGCAGTAGCATTAATAGAAAACCAAGAAATAGTTTCCAAATTGTTGCCCCCTGAATTTTCTTTTTCCAGAACATGAAGCATGGCTAACTGAGGGTTATGATCTAAAACACATGACCCTAACTTCCCTTTTATGGCTTTCACATTAGTAGAATTTGATGCCTGCAGAACATGGCGTGTGCCATTATAAAAGAAAGACATGGTAAGTTTTTAAAAATCCCACATAATCGGCCCCAAGGTTTGAAGCCATTATACACCCAACACCATATCACAAAACCCCAGTGGCAATATCATAAAGTCCGCTTTGAAATAAGAATTTTGAAATTTCCATGAAAAATTTTTACATTTAGCTTTAATAATCAACATACCCCCATTCGCTACCGAAACGGGTAAGGGCTTTGTGGATTGCAAAGGATATCCCAATTTAATGACCATTGCCTCATCGAGAAAATTGTGGATACTTCCACAATCAATTAGTATATGAAGTACCACTTTGTTGTGGTAGCCCGTGACCTTTATAGTTTGAAACTTACTTGACCCGGTTAAAGCATGAACTGTCGGTTCATTAGACTCTCCCACATCTACTTCCTCCTCTTCAATCCCCTCTCCATCACCTTCAAGTACATATAGTTGGGCTCGTTTGCGTTTGAGGTGGTGGCTCGGGGTATACGACTCATCACAAATAAAGCATAACCCCTTGGCTTTCTTTTCTTCAATCTTGATTGGGCTAAGTCTTTTAGGTGGTTTGTCTATAAGGGGTGATTGGAATTTTTGTGGGTTATTTATGGGTTTATTCGTGGTAGGCGTGGGATTTGGTGATGGTAAACGTAATGGGGCAGTGGGTTTGGGGAAGGTTGAATTTGTGGAGGTTCAATTTTTTTGTGGGAATTTTTGGATTGAAGGGGGCTGTAGGCTAGATGCCTCATAGAGTTTGGCCAACTGTGCCGCTTGTTAAAGGGTACTCGGTTTAAACATTCTCACATAAATTTGGGTATTGTGTTTTAGACCGGTGAGAAAAATGCTAAGAGCATGTTCGGTGGGTAAAGATAAACGGGTTAGGGTCAACTAAAACTTATCATAATAGTCTTAAACCGAGCAGTCTTGCTTTAAACTCACCAATTCGGACATCGGATCATCATATAAACCCCCAAAACGTTAGGTGATGTCCAAGATATATTTGGGCCAACCCGGGTACATTTCTGCCTTATTACCATATAAGTTCTATGCCATTGCAAAGCTTGCCCCTCTAAATATACCGACACAAGACGAACCTTGGTCTCGGGAGGAGTATTATCAATAACAAAAAATTGCTCACAACGATGTAACCACTCTTTCGCATAAGTTCCATCAAATTTAGGGAACTCAATTTTTGACAATCTAGTAAGTAATGAATATTTATCATCAGATCGTGAGACATTACCTCCACTTTCCTATTGACTACCGTCACCTTTGTTTAGAGGTGGCTGTAAATTGTGAGCCCCCAGTGACTGCTAGACTACCTCTGCCATGAGAGTACCCATTTCCAACTTCAACAACTCCAATTTCCGACCAAGCTCCATTTCCCGTTATTGATTTTGCTCGCCCATCTTCCTCACAATTTCCTCCAATTCTTGGAGAGTGGATCGTGTCATGGTCCCCACCTATAGTCAGAGGTCGTAGTCTCTGATACCAATGGTATAGGTCAAATTTGCGGGGTGTCGCCCAAGGACTGAGGTATCCTAAGGTTGACTCAACAACAGCAGATAAATTGAGAAAGAGAACAATTTATGAGCTCACCATTGAAGAGTAAAGTACATAGAAATCTTGGGGAGGAAGATTGTATTAGATTTTTTCCCTCCTCTGTTTTTTTCCAATCACGGTATTTATAGAGCCAACACCCCAAAGCCTCAACATAACAACAAATATAACAAACGGAATAAAAATAACTACCCATAAGATGGCAAAATAACAAACTAACACCCAACACCCAATTTTTATTTTGTTTGCCCTGTATCATGACATCAATAGAAGGACCGTGTTTTAAATGTTTTATGCTCTAAATCCAACGACAACACAAGATATGTCATCTTTGCTGTCTTTTCTTAATGCTTCAGTGGTTAACTACTTAGCTGCTTTCATTAGGTCTTTGATCCTTCTTGTTATATCAATGGCCTCCTGGTTCGACATTACCTGTTTTGTTTAAGAGAAAGAAAAGCAGCCTAATATAAGGATAAATCATCAATTTTCTTTTTTGTCATTACAATACAGTTAGAAAAATCGACAGTCAGATGCCTCACAAGATAAAGATAGCCAAAATTGAGATAAATCACCTTCTATAGACCATCATTTGCAAGAATTAAAACATCCGTATTTTCATCTATATCAGTAGGTTGAATGTCTGGATCTGATCGCAAATGCAACGTAAGGGTCTTGTCACCAAAAGCACGAGATACTACCAACTGGCCATTCACTTTGGACACATCATCTAAATAAAATTTGGCGTGCGAATAAATACTTCTTAAATTTGGCCTAACCCCCAACCATGTATCATAACAGCAGAAAGCAAGTAAAAGATCAAAATCTCCTAGAACATGCATCTAGAATCTCACTGTCGTGAAAACAATACACAAAAAACTTCAATATTCTAATAATAAACTTAGCAGATATAATCATACGATAAACAGACATTTTACTTTTAGTAAAGCTTAGGTTAGTCATGCTTTAGATAGTCGTATGTTGTCTGCTAAATGAAATATAGCTTAGCTTAATCATATTCTGCATAATGAAATAGCTTATCTACAAAAAGCAAATGAGACAATGCACGAACCAACACATTTAAGAAATCACCAAGGATTGGAGACTGTCATCACAAATGAAGCCAAAATGGAATTGATAGATTGCTGAAATATTGATATATTTGAAAACTTAAACTAGAAGGAACATATCATGCATTGGCATATATAAATGGTTCTCAAGTCCATGTAACCCAAATATTGACCAATTCCAAATGTTGATTGAAACTAATTTCAAAGCTCTGAGATATTTAATTTCAACCTGAGCATGTGAACTAAATGACCTTTCATCCACCATGAAATGGCAAAAGGGTTTGTTTCTTGTTGAGCTAAGTTTACATATGATTGGTTGCAGAAGCTGAAACTTGTCCCCGCAGATGTGATGTACTTTGCTTTCTAAGAATATAAAAGCAAATTGGTTTGTGTCATAAACAACATAAAATAACTTCACCTTAGCCATTGACTTAAATAGCTCTACCCAAATATCACAAATATACCGAGTTAAATTATCAATTTGCAAAAGGAACAAAGAAATAAGAATTGAAGGAAATAAGAGAGGCAAAACAATTCTTAAGAGTACATGCTAGCTTTAGTAAAGCATCATGCAGAAAAACCTGGCATGTTTGAGACAAACCCTCCTCTAACCTCATTTAAGATATTGGTAAATAGATGCTTTTGTAGATATGCAGGTACATCATCTCCCAAATGACTATCATAAATAGCAAAGAGTCCTAATTCATGTCCTTGAACCTACATAAACTTCTCAACATGAATCACTTTCTCTTACCTTCACCCATTTATCCAGAAATTTTGGAGAAAATATACTAAAAAGGGTAAGATCTGTATATAAGAGAACAGAAGCAGAAAGCTCTGACTTAAATAGTTATCGTTGTCTGGCTTTATCTCAAACTATACATACCGAAAAAATGCTACTATTCGCTAACATACCCAAAAACAGCACAAGGAGCAAAGACGTAAATTTAGACTCACAGACCAAGTAATTAAGCAAGCAATCACACAATCAAAATGAAAGAGTCTTCAAAATCAATTTTTTAAAAGTAACACTAAACAGCTACAAAATGGTACAACAAATGTGAAATCTAACATCCTTCTCGACCAAGTAAAATGTCTAAAGCTTTCAAACCATACGCATACACCAATAAAACTATTGTACCCATATCTTAATTTCAAATATTGATAAGAAATTCGTGGAAAGCAGGTTCCTTTTTTACTATTTCTCATCAGAAAACTAGTCCTTCACATAATAAGAAGCAATTAGTCACATCCAGTCTTAACTTCCTATAAAGGTAAAGGAATGAGAACCACTGTAACATTCATTGTAACTCAAAGATACATAAACGGAGACAGAGAGAATGATGTGAAGGAAAAGTTTCAACATTTTCTTAGCTACCAAACGTCAAATATGGATACAAAAAGCTAAACAACATACCACGAATGAAATGATTCTTCACGTTGCATTGCAGCAGTGAAAACCAGTAATAGCAAAGGATTTGTTGGGTGAAATTGAGGGATATCATTTATCCTTGTATTAAACACAAGCTTGGTAATGGAAATAAGACCTAGTTGTGGTATGACAATTGGTCCGATAACAATCCTCTTGTCCTACTTCCTGACCTTCGAATGTTGATGAATAGATTGCCTCTCAGTCTAAAGGTTTCTGCACCGATTGTTAATGGTGAATGGCAAGGACATTTTATTGCCATCAATTTTTTTTCTCCCACTCATGCAATGGCTCCTTGATCTAGTCTTCTTTGGAGATGTACTATTTGTCCTGAGACCTCTTTCATTGCTTGCTTAGCCATCAAAAATAAGCTCCAAACTAAAAGTCAACGCCAAAGAGAGGGGGATGCCACTTGCCTCCTATGTAATAGAGCAGCTAAGGATCGGGACCATTTATTTTTCCATTGCTGCTATACTAAGTCAATATGGAATCGAATCGTGCACTTGTTGTCTATTCCTTTTTGTAGCTATAGTTAGGAATATATTATAAATTGGATAATTAGTAACACAAAAGAGGGCCAGCCTAATTCTACTCTTCTAAAGGTTGCGTTCACCATCTCAATCTATTGTATTTAGAACGAGAGAAATACTCGACAATTCTTATAGAAGAAGAAAGACAAATACAAGCTTGCAAACAAAGTCATCAACATGATTCGAGAGTATATCGTTGCCAAAAATGCACAACACTTTTTACCCATAGAGATGAAAATTTGATGGCTGCTTTAACCCTTTTTTAGATACTTATTGTATATTCTTTGTGATAAATCTTTAACTAGCTTTCCAATTTTTAATACTTTTGCAGGCTTCACGTCTTGTAATCATTGTTATGTTGTAATTAGTTTCTACTATAGTAATATGTCATTCAATAAAAAAAAGGGAGGACTCAAGCATAAGGGCTATATACAACTTTTGAACTAAAATAAAGTTTATGAGAAAAATTTGGAACATGTTTTTCATACACTCATTAGTATAATATTCCATAAATAGTTTACTAATTAAAAAAATTATTAGTCCAAAAAAAGGACAATTATCATATTATTTTTGAGTTTTGAATAAATTACTTTTAAATTTTCAAATTTTAAAGTTTAATATTTTAAAAATCGGACTAGAAGTTAAACTGATAAGACAAAAGTTTAAGGTTTAAAAGGTTAAACCAGGATTAGATCGTCATAAATGCAGTTAAACATTGAATAAAATTGAAGAGTTTGAAATAAGAATGAAGGAGAGTATCTTTAATTCAATTTTTAATTGAAAAGGAAAAGTGATAAATAAAAATTAATTAGTTTATTTTAATTTATAAAAATTGATTAATTTACGAAAATTGATCCATTAATTAATAAATTTATTAATTTTTAATAATAAGAATTATTAAAATAAATTGAATTAAAAATTAAAAACTGAATAAAAAATGAACTAATTTAAAATTTTTACAGTTAGAATCGTTCAAACTGGCATTTAAAAGTAGTTTAAATTACATTGTGATTGTTTCATTACCAAAATTTAGAAGATGGGCCAAATTGGAGAGAAATGGAAAAGACTAATGATCCAAACAGAATCGGGTCGTGGCCCGACATTGAAAATTACGGATTCGAGCGTCTTTTCTTTATGCCGTGACATTTATCAACAAATAAACGTACCAAAGAATGAAAGTGACATAGGTGAGAATCATCTCATTCGTTTGTTTCAGAAGCTCTGGTCTCAACTTTATTGCTAAATTGTTGGTTGCCTACCAAAAAGAATCATCTTTCGATGTCAGGCGCCGCATCGGCGCTGTTTTTATTGGATATCAAAGGCCGCGTCTTGATCTGGCGCGACTATCGCGGCGATGTCTCCGCTCTTGAGGTCGAGCGCTTCTTCACCAAGCTAATCGAGAAAGAGGTCTCCGAAGAAACCATCAATTGGGTATCACTAGTTTTGTTTTATCTTTTAAATTTACATATCAATTTGATGTGGTACAGGGTGGGGATCCTCAGTCTCAGGATCCAGTTGTGTATGACAATGGAATAACCTACATGTTTATACAACACAACAATGTTTATCTATTGACTGCTTCTAGACAGAATTGTAATGCTGCCAGTCTGCTCCTATTCTTGCACCGTGTAGTTGATGTAAGGAAGCTTACCACTTTTTTCCTTTGATTGATTGTTAAGATTCAATTTGTTTTCTGATTGTAATACTTGCTGTTGATGTTGTCTGCTTCTGATCAGGTGTTTAAGCATTACTTTGAGGAGTTGGAAGAGGAATCGTTGAGGGATAACTTTGTTGTTGTGGTATGTGAATTTGTTTTCAAGATAACTGAAAAAGAAAAGAAAAAAGGAATTTGGTTTTGTTGTATTAACGAGTTCCACATTGTGACAGTATGAGTTACTTGATGAGATCATGGATTTTGGTTTCCCTCAATACACTGAAGCTAAGATTCTTAGCGAGTTTATCAAGACTGATGCTTATAGGATGGAAATTGCTCAGCGCCCTCCTATGGCTGTCACTAATGCTGTGTCTTGGCGCAGTGAAGGGATACGGTACAAAAAGAACGAAGTGAGTTGGACCTCCAGCGTGATGATTATTGGTTGTGAATTTGAGCTAAAACTTGAATTTTGTAACGGAAGTTTGTTTCTTTTTTTTTTTAGGTCTTTCTAGATGTGGTGGAGAGTGTCAATATACTTGTTAACGGCAATGGGCAAATAGTACGTTCAGAGGTTGTTGGGGCACTTAAAATGAGAACATACTTGAGGTGCAGTATTTTCTCCTGAGTAATTTGATCTATTGAATTGGTCTCTTTTACGAATTCTGAAAACATTTTGTTCTCTGCCCTCTTATTTTTTGTTTATATCGTGCCATAAATTCCAAATGGACGTTCTTGATTTTATATTCAAGTAATCTGGTTGGTTGTAGCTCATTGACTATGATACTTGGATTAGATATGTTAGCCAGCTAATGTAGATACCGTTAGATTTCTTTTTAAGTATTGGATAAGTTGATATCCCTTGACTAATGGTTATTAAGTGGGTTCCTAAGAATTATGTAGTGCCATTTTCTTATTGAATACATTATGATAATTTGATGCAGGGTAATCTTTTGTCAAAGTTTCTTTTTCTTTTCATGATGGCCAAATTAACCATGCTTCATCTTTTGTAGTGGAATGCCTGAGTGTAAGCTTGGATTAAATGATAGAGTACTTTTGGAGGCTCAAGGTCGAGCAACGAAAGGAAAAGCCATCGATCTTGATGATATCAAATTTCATCAGTATGTTGCATTCCAATTCTGCTTATGTTCACCTCCTGCTTCTTGTGCATCATGATGTAATCTGCATATCTTCTTTAATAGAGTGGCATATACTCATAGAAAAAGTACATATATTAAAGTTGTGGTATTATGTCCTTGTTCAAGACAGGATTTTGATATAGTTACTGCTTGTATTTATTTATTTATGTTTCCTGTCCCATATTCTGCTGACGCCCCTACATTTCTTGCCAGATGTGTGCGTCTGGCCCGATTTGAAAATGACCGAACTATATCCTTCATACCCCCAGATGGATCTTTTGATCTGATGACATACAGACTTGGTACTCAGGTTTGTTTCAGGTTCTTATGTTCCTTGTGTGACCCACCACCATTTCCTTGTAAAAATGAAACATTTCCTGGTTCCTGCACTACGTTAACAGTTAAACCTTGCTAAAGTATCTAACTCCTTTTTATACGGTTTTAGGTGAAACCTCTCATATGGGTAGAAGCTCAAATTGAAAGACATTCTAGAAGTCGTATTGAGATGATGGTTAAAGCACGGAGCCAGTTCAAGGAGAGGAGGTAGGTCTTAGTTTTTGGGGAAGAAATTGAGGACCTGTTTGATAGCCCATAATAGATCTGGAGAAAAAGAACTTACCTCTTTGCTATTGAGAATAATGAAACTCTATAACTATGTTTCTTCCTGTAATTGAGACTGAAAATTTTGGTTCTTTCTTCACATACACGCATGCATGTTCCTTTGTTGTGAATATTGTTTGCTAATTGGCTGTTAACCTCATAATTTTGCCTTGTCTTAATTTCTGTCTTTTAAATGCTGTGCCGATAGTAAAGAATTGGAACAATTTTTCATCCATAAGGCTTGAATAAAATGCACCTGATTTATGCAATTGCTTCATCTTTGAGTTGTATATTGTGTGCAGTACTGCGACTAATGTCGAAATTCAGTTGCCTGTTCCATCTGATGCTACTAATCCCAACGTTCGGACATCATTGGGTTCCGCTGCATATGCTCCTGAGACTGATGCATTGGTCTGGAAAATTAAATCTTTTCCTGGTAATAAGGTAAGAATCTGTTCAAATTCTCACATGCACAATGTCCAAGTCAGTTATGAAGTGATCCATCTCTATGTTTACACTTTTATAACTGTAGGAATATATGCTGAGGGCAGAGTTTCGTCTTCCTAGTATAACAGCTGAAGAACCAACTCTTGAGAGAAAAGCTCCCATCCGTGTGAAGTTTGAAATACCGTATTTTACTGTCTCTGGGATTCAGGTACTATTCTCTGAGTTTCTGTTTATATAAGTTGACATTGAATTCATGTGCCTCACCTTGGTAACGTGTGTTTGGTGTCTTGAATATGTATAGAAACCTCTTTTCTAGCTTTTGACTGATTGAATATTATGATGTAGTTCAAGCAAAGCTAAAATTTGACTTTCAAATATAGTATGAAAAGTGAATATGAGGACAAATTGAGCTTCACGATTTTATGTTGCATGTCATGTTAATGTTTTTCGTAGGTGATCCATTCTTTTAAGCTATCACAAGTCTATACGATTTAACCACTGCCTTTATTTTAAGGAGGCAATAATAAGGGTAAAACTTATTCTTAGCCTTGTGCTGACGCGAATTATGATGTTGGGAAATGATGTTGTATTCATGGGAGATTGATACTTTGAGGCCTACATTTAGTCTGCAGAAGTTTTGGCTGTTGATCTATGGAAAATTGTACACAGGATGACACATTGATTCATGTTCTTTGAGCATTAGATCACAACTAGTCTTTGAAAGTTTTGTACCAGGGCAAAGATGAATTTACGATGTGATCATGATCTTTTGCAATTGTAGGTTCGCTACCTAAAGATAATCGAAAAAAGTGGTTATCAGGCTTTACCTTGGGTCAGGTATATTACTATGGCTGGTGAATATGAATTAAGACTGCTTTGAGCGCCAATCGATTGTAATGATGCCACAGCTCACGTAAATGTACATAGCCTTGCAAGATGTGGACTATTAACACGTCCTTGAGGAAATTCCTCCCCGAATTTTGGTATATGTATTAAGTTCTTCTTTAGCAGGCTTTTGTGGTCATCATATAATTTCTCAATGTAAGAATTTGCTGGTGAAGGGTTGCAATAAATTGCAGAAAAAGCTTTGAAGAAATTGTAGTTAATTACATAAACTTTTGGTTAATTGTGTTTAAAGCTAAACCACGAATTGCAGTGTATCCTAGTATTGTTAAATTTCTCGAACTTCACCAACTTTTATCATGGTCTGAAACTTCTGTTTATTCCACTTCATATAATGTTATATCTAGAGGTGCTTCCTGTGGGATGTGGCTGCCGAGAAATTGTGGAACAAAGTTTCTCACTTCAGATAATGCTAACGAGTAAAAGTGTTCTAATACATGTTTGATTTATTATAAATTGATTTGTTCTGTAATCAAAAGTTGTAATAATGTTGTAGAAAAGATAATTAAAAAATAGGAAAAAGAGCCTCATTTTGTATGTAAAAGGAGTTCTAATAAACTTCTCCAATTATAGTTATGTTATATCCTTAGATTCTTGTATGATCGTTACGTTAGCTTTTCACCTCTTTGGAAGTGATTTAAGAAAGTCTCTTACGATCTCAACAATAGTATAGGTTTTTCGAAGACTTTTTGGAGCATTGATAATATCAATAAATTTAGTATAGACATGCTTTCATCATATTTCATTTAAAATAATTTATATTGATGTGTTAGTATATTTGCTTTCCTCTCTTTTGCTTGATTGGTTCCCTCGTGTGAAACTTTTAAAGTTTGCCAATTTTCACGGGTCATTTAATACATAAAGATTCTATTAAATTTATTTATTTCTAATGGATTAAAAAATATATGTTTATGGCCCTATTATTAAGTGAAACCAATATATTATCTTGAGATTCTCATTCTTCTTTATTAATTTAAGTACCTTTTGTTATCTACGATTTTTATAAGGATAAAGGGACCATTTGAAATTATTTCACATAAGCCTACACTTTTGGCCATTAAAAAGAATCTCATCTTAGATTTCCAATAAAGGTACACTACCATCAAAAAAGTTAGTTAACCAATATTTTGTCCCTCTTAGTTAAATAATGATGATTGATGGTCCTAAATATTGTCATTATTGATCTTTGCTATATGATTTTGTTAGAAAAGCAAGCCTAATAAGCCTTCTTTGTGACACCTATGAGGTAAATTAGGTGTTTAAAAATTTAACAACTTTTCTACCAATATATTCAATTAACAACAATTAAAATAAATAAGGATGAAAAATTGCTTAATATAAATCAATTAAACAATTAAGCAATAATTTAAAGATGATGGGAGGAGAGAATGCAAATTGATTTATAGTAATTCGATAAATAACTCTTTCCTACATTCACGATTAAGACTCTTCTTAAAATTATATAATTCTTTTTTCAAGGCGGAGACTAACTTTTGTATAATCTTTAGACGAACTCATCTTACAATTTTTTTTAAAATGAAGAGGAATCTTAATCCTAATTGGATCTCTCTTAAGTACAATATCTAACACCCTAACAAAGGATTATAATTCAAAAACATCTCACTTATTAACTTGAAAACTCCAAAAAGTCTCGTTTACACATGTGAGATAATGATACTTAAATGATTGAAAATCACTTTAAAATATGTGTAAAATACACCTAAAAGCTTCTTAATACAAAAATCAATGGCCAAACATCTATTTATAGACTATAGTATTTTGGGACCATTTTTAGTTGTTCCAACGACTATATGTAGTGCAATTTTCAACTAATATGCATTAAAAGCTCTAGATTTATTAGACGTTAAAACACTTGTCGACCAATAGGGATATTGGTCAACCAGTAGGCATATATGACACATTTGTCAACTAGTATATTAACTAATGTTACAGTCTTACAGAAAACTCACAATATATCAAATTTAACAACTTTAACCTATATCGGTCAACCATTAGTCCATATAAGTCAACTAATCACCTTTAAAGCATGGTTTTAACACCTTTAAATGTGCCAACTCAATTTAATTATGAATTAACGTTCCCAAAACTTTATTTGAAAGATCGAAAGACTTTTATATTAAAATAAAAAACTTCAATTCTTCTTAATGAATATAAAGACTCATGTAATGAAATAAAGTGAAAAGATTTATGCATGATGAGCCGTTTTAGAGCATCAAATTAACAAAGTAAAATTATAATTAATATTATACATTAAAGAATGACGTTGATAAGTGTTGATCTTCTTTTTGTTCTTTGTCTAATCTTCAATGCGACACTTGTAAACTTTAACTTCTCCATATTGACTTTATAAGCTATCTTTGTGAGTTTTTGACTTTATTGTATTCTTATCTTGTTTTTTATCAAAATCATAAACTCATTAATAGTAAGGGTTAGCCTTGAAACAATTGGCAAAGTTGCTCCTTTGTGACCAAAAGATTGTATGTTCAAAAGACCATAACCTCTTCATAAAAACACTAATCGAAACATTCCTTACTTCAACATATCAAATAATGATGCATCCCATTTTTAATATAAACAATATCACATGCGCTTTTTTTTTGACAAAATACAAATATAAATTTAGGATTTGTCAATATGAAGATAGCTTTTTAAATGTCATGTTGTTTTTGAATAATACTAATTATTAGGATCTAAGTTAAATTCTAGTCTAAATGTTATGATAAAAAATGCACCTTTTTAATTATTTTTAAATCATCACATACTGTTACAATCAAAACTTGTCATGTATTTATCATAAGTCCGGATCCTCTGTCTAAGTTTACTTTGTCCTTTTCTGTCTAAGATAAAAACGACGTCGTTTTTC